>JACGWL010000595.1:0-180798 GCA_034509725.1 Sesamum angolense
GCGGCTATAGTGTGAATATCAAATATCAGGTAATTATTGGAAGCATAGCAACTTAAGGACTACGAAATAATAAAAAAAGAACATACCTAAAAATAAATAAAAAAAAAAAAAAAAAAGATAAAAAAAAAAAAAAAAAACATAAAAAAAAAAACAAAAAAAAAAAAATAGTGCGGCAAGTTAGCCCCTTCTGACTTGAGGAGCGAGTTCCATATAGTACACATTGTGTAATAGTAGTAGCATAGTCTGTTATCGTGGAAAGATGTGAAAGGATTGCATTATTGAGAATTGTAGTGCGTTTGTTCATACAAAAACTCTCTCACTGCAGACAAATCAGAAGTCAGACATCTAATCTTAAATAACACAAATACGAAGTGGTCTTTTTGGTTTGTTAGTACAAGGCTCAGGCCATAAACCAAGCTAAAAAATATATTATAGAGAGTGCGAGAGTGTCCATTTATTGCAACTAAAAGTGCCACGTTTAGAACAGAAAAGAAAATACTCATCGGATTGAGACACTATAAGTACTCTGTAGATGAGTTCTATGGGTCGTTATTATTTGCTAAAGGAATCCCTAACAGTGAATTGAATATCACAATATATTGATACAATTGTTAAAACGCAATTATCTAGCAGTCAGGATATATTATAAGGAAATTTACAGGCTATTTGGAGTCCAAAGTATTCACTATGAAACAGGAATACTTCAGTGTTTCACTTGATAATTCACAGATATGATTCTCTACACTTCTATTCCTGAACACATGAAAAGATGTCAAATGTGGGGGTGAATCCTAGGAGTACTAGTCTGACTCATGAGGAGTTGAATGAACCTGGAGGGAGTAAGAGAGCTAGGTTGTCAAGGATTTTGGAAATGACTTTCTCACTTACAATATTAAGGATGATCCAGTGACTTTCAAAGATGCTATGACTTCTTCAAAAGCTAAGCAGTGAAAAGAAGATGTCAAAAGTTAGATGGACGCTATTTTTTCTAGTGGAACATGCGTGTTAGTCGATCTCTCTCCAGGGTGTACTACTATTGGGTGTAAGTAGATTTTTAAGAAAAAAGTGAAGTCTAATGGGACTGTCAATAAGTTTAAAGCCAGATTGGTGGTTAAGGGTTTTAAACAAAAGTAGGGAATAGACTATTTCAATACCTATTCTCCAGTAGCTCGATTGACTATAATCCAGGTGCTTATAGCACTTGTTTCAGTGTATAGTCTCTCGATTCACCAGATAAATATGAAAACAACCTTCTTGTATGGTAAACTCGAGGATAAAATATACATGGATCAGCCTAAGGGATTTATAGCTTATGGTAACGGGCACAAAAAGTTTGTAAACTTGTTAAGTCACTCTATGGGCTTAAACAAACACCCAAACAGTGGCATGAAAAGTTTGATAAAACTATTTTTGTGTTTGGGTTCACCGTAAATGAGAACGATAAATATATATATTGTAAGGTTAAAGGAGATAAAATGATAGTTCTAAGCCTGTATGTAGATGATATTCTTTTAATAGGATCATGTCTAGATATAACTACCAAAACCAAGTTATTTATTAAAAATAAGTTTGAATGAAGGATGATGGGTGGTCTAATGTAACTGTTGCATCAAGTTGATTCGTTCAACTAATGTGATAGCCATTTCTCAATCTCACTATGTTGAAAAAATAATTGAGAAATTTGGATATCAAAACAGCAGAATTTAAAATACACTTTATGATTCTTTTTTGTAGCTCTATTCAAAAACAAAATGGTGTTCCAGTATGACAATTATTGGTATACTTATTCTGTATCTAGCAAATGGCACGAGACCCAGATATATCCTTTTCTATCTCAAAGTTGGCTAAATACACCTAGTTGTCCGGAGCAGAACTCATGGAAGAGTTCTAGATAAGGTACTAAGGTACTAAAAGGGTCTTAAAGGGCATGGTGTCACTGGCCATATATTATAGCCGATACCCTTGTTGTACCTTGAAGGATATAGTGATACTAGCTGGATAGTCAAAACTCTGGGAGTAATGAGTGCGCAAGATATGTGTTTACCTTAGGTGGGGGAGCAATCTCCTAAAAGTCTACAAAATAGACTTTGATAATCTGGTCTACTTTTAAAACCGATTTATGTGGCATTAGATACTGGTACTTGAGGCAGAATGACTCTTTGGGTTGTTATCACAACTTCCATTATAAGTCAACCTCTTCCACTATTGCTATATATTGTGATAATCAAACCACAATTACAAATGTAAAGAGTAGTAAATACAACAAAGGACCAACGACACATCCAAGTTAGACTGAAGCCATGTGTTAGTGTCAGACAGTAATTGTCATTGGCTTTGTGGAATGAAAGAACAATGTGGTTGATCATTTGATAAAAGAATTGGATTTGTCACAAGTGTATAAATCCAGATTAGGGATGGGACTGAGAATCCATCAGTGATGTATCTACGATGGCAACTCAACTCTTCTAAGTGGAGATGCCCACAAAGAAATGTTCAACTTGGTATTAACAAGTCGTAGGGCATCTTTGACAAGAAATAGTTTAATTAGGATCAGCTGAATAACATTGAAATATAATTAAAATATGTAAATTTGGTTTAAATTTTAGGAGACAAATTCAGTCGTCATAACTTGTGAAATCGTATAAGGATGGCTAGTACTCAAGTCCAAATCTAACCTGAATGTAGACCTAATAAGGTCACACATAAAAACACTAATGATATTGCACTTAGGGAGAGAAGGTAAGTTAATTGGATACATAGTGCAACAAGCAGTTATTAACTTTAGATTCGCGCCGTAATCAATTGTCTTTTTAGATAGATGAAGCTTTATGAAATATGTAATACATTTTCCTCTATGAAGACTGACCCAATCTATAGTGAAACTGATAGATAGCTATTTTGATCGCATACTTACACGAGAAATTTTATTGGTTAGTTCTAAGAGCAATTCATGAAAAGATCATTCAGAACTTATCACAAGACAGCCTAAGTGTCTAAAAACTTTCCACTCAAATATAGATTAACATCAAAGTCGGTGGTCATTGATGTTACTTTAGAGTTATATACTACAAGACATGCTATCACCTCTTATTTTATATCATTCTTAGATAAGGCTCAAAATTTCAAAGGCTTAATTCCATTAATGAAACCTGCGAAAAGTGATGGTCTGATCTTCGATTTATATTACTATTAGTATTCTGAGATAGGTTCAATATATTAGTTAACAAACTTAGCCAATAAATATTTAGTGTAAAGTTTTTGAAGACATGTCTTAGTTTATTTAAATATAGCACACATTGAGAGTTCAAATCTAAATGATATTATGTGAAGAATATTTATGTAATTTTATATAAAATTACATGAAATAGAAGATTCATATATTTATTATGTTAAAATTTCGAGAAAAAAGAGAAAGCAAACGATATTAATTCCACCAATAGGAGAATGGATAAAGGCTTAATATTTCAATATTCATACAATTATGAAGATTTTGATCAAGATTATTTAATAATAGATAGTGTTGTATTCGCTCATAAGAGTGTGGTATGTGTTCTCTTATCGAACTCACCTCTCATATAAAATATTTAGTTTATTTTAGTATCAACAAATATATTATTTAATAAACGCAAATGTTATTCTTTTTAATACACTTAACCAAATGTTAGTCTCATGGAAATCTCATATTATTTTTTATGAGATTATTTAGTATTATAAAATAATTTATCAATTTACATATTTAATTCTCCTAAAAATTAGATTAAAATCGCATATTTATGAATTTTCAAATTTTATACCTTCTAACCGTTTGGTGGTTGTTTTCATTTGGAATTAAAATGCCTTTATTAGTTGATTTTAAATTTTGCTGCATTGAAGATGAAAATGCCTATAAAAGGGTTGTAACTTCCTCTCACAATAATTGTAACACACAAATATCTCTGCGTCGCTTAAAATTTCACTACTCTCCCCGGAATTTATTAGTCAAACATTACTATATTCTCTTCATTTTATCGATGAAATCTCAAATATAGTATTTTGACTTTATATTATCTACAAACAAGCTTAATCAACAACTTAGTACGTTTTGATAAATTATTTTATAAAATTTAATATAATGCATATGAATTTTATTGCTATATTCTAATATCAACGGCAACAAAATGCATTTGTTTTAAAGTTTATCATATATCATAATTTTTTGTCAATATCTCATATTTTAATTTTAGATGAATAAAGTACAATATTTATATTTGTATTTTCTAAAAAGCTATCAACAATTTTGTAAGCTTTGATAATTTTTTTTAAAAATAATATTTAATATAATGGATACAAATTTCATTATTATAATTTCAATATCCATTACAACAAAATGCATTTATTTAAAAATTGATCATATATTAGAATTATTAGCCATTATCTCATTTATTATTTTTAGACTATATTAAAATATTGTATTTTGATTTATAATATATAAAAAAGTTTAATCAACAATTTAGTATGTTTTGATATTTTTTGTAAATAACTATTTAATATAATTCATATGAATTTTATTGTTATATTTCAATATCAACTACAAAACAATAAATATATTTCAAAATTCACCATATATCAAAATGTTTTAGTCAATAGCTCATATTTTAATATTATATGATAATAAATATGGTTTTATATTTATATTATTTAAACATGAGCTTAATCAACAATTTAGGAAATTTTGATAATTTTTTATTAATTAAGTATTTTATATAATGCATATGAATTTTATTGTTATAATTTCAATATCCACTACAACAAAATTTATTTATTTTAAAATTCATCATATATTTGAATTGTTAACCAATATCTCATATTTTAGTTTGAGATGATATTAAAATATTGTATTCTGATTCTATTATCTAAAAAGAATTTTAATGAATATTTTAGTATATTTGAGTAAATAAATATTTAATGTAGTGCGTATGAATTTTATTATTATGTTTTAATATTCACTGCAACAAAAAGCATTTGTTTAAAAGCTCATCATATATCATAATTATTAGTCAATATTTCATATTTTTAATTTTAGATGATAAAAATATGGTATTTTGGTTTTATATTATCTAAAAACAAGCTTAATCAACAATTTATTACGTTTTGATAATTTTTTGTCAATAAATATTTGATTAATGCATACGAATTTTATTGTTATATTTCAATGGCCACTACAACAAGATGCATTTATTTCAAAATTGGTACATATCATAATTATTAGTTAATATCTCATGTATTTCAAATTGTAGAATAGTTCGTGTTTTTTATTTTCCTGATGTTTTAGGAAAAAGATAATCGAGCTCGAGCTTGATTTTGGCTCGCTCGCGAGCTCAACTTGTGAGCTTGAGCTCAACGAGCCTGACAGCTACAGGCTTGAGCTCGAGGCTAGATTTTTGACCAAGCTCGGCTTGTTTGCAATTCTAGATGTTACCATCTAATCCGAGAGATGGTAGGAAAAGGCGACGTGTGGGTGAATTGCAGCGCATCAATGGAAAACATGATAGGCCTGTTTACCAATCCTATTTCACTAATCGCCCATTCCAGACATCTTGAGATGATGGGTTTGAAGAGTACAAGCGATTAGTTTTAAAATCAAGCGAGAGATTGTTAGTATACGGACTAGATAGACAATTAGTTGGTTGTTTTGTAATCTACTATTAATGATTTTATTCAATTCAATGTTAAATATAATAAATATATTTATTCATTGGTCATCTTTATCGCGTTATATTATATGTTATTATAGCATTCACGGACAAAGTCTACAAACCAATTAAATCAATGAAGTTGGGTTGCCCACCAAGGGTTGGTTTGAAATGTTCCAAGTCGAAAATCTTAAAAAATGGACATTGAGGAGTTCTATAAATTTGCACTAAGTAATCATTCATGTAATGAGTGTCGTATTTCATCAATAACAAACATATGATGTTTATGCATTTTAGTCGGTGTTTGACAAGTGGGTTGTCAAGTTCACTAAATTGACTCACAAAGATTGTCGTATGGAAGCTGGTCTGGTGTGATTGGTTTATTGGAACTTCTTAGCTGCAATAGTATGGAAGTTAATCCTCTAACCTAAGGAGCCACAATAACCTTGTGTATGGGCAGATGTATCTTGGTCCTAGTTGATGTAACTGTTGTAGGGAGTGAATCAGCCCAGGCACGGTGAAAATGTGAAAAAAAGATATTAATCAAAAAACACAAACATAAATTTTGATCAAGAGGTATACCCTTGATCTTTCCAGAGAGTTTGGTATGATAAAATAAATAATCCAGTACAGGTCAAGAATAACAAGAAAAAGTAAATTAAATCGATAACCTTAACCTCGTTGATTTCTTGAACCAGCTTCAAGCATTTATTCCCTTCTTCAAATCTAGATCTCTACGTAGAGATCCTCCAAAGATATTCATGCTCCCACTAGGAGGATTTGGCTTTCTCATGCTAGTAAGAACAACCACAGAAGAGTAAAAAATTAAACAATTGTTATCAAATTAACATGTTCGATCTTCTTGATTTTTCTTTGATCTCCAAGATCAAGAAGAAACGATATATATATATATATATATATGTATATATATATATATAGAGAGAGAGAGAGAGAGAAAGAGAGAAAATTGAGTGTGTAGAGATTTGGTGTGTGTTGTGTGGGTTCTCTAGTCAGCTAGGATTTTATGTGTGGTATATATATGACCTAGTCATATACATACATATAGGTCTTGGGCTTGTGTTTAATGAATTGGCTTCAATTTATTAAAATTAAATCAAATCCATGTCTGGTAGAATTAAGTCTAATTTAATTACAAACCCATCATTAAACTCCGCATCTTCTAATCCAATTAAAAGATTCAAGCTCATTTTCTCTCTTTGAATTTATAAATTGGACCAAATCCAATTAATTTAAGGATTAACTTAAAATTTTAATTAATACAATTAATTAAATTTCAAGTCATCCATCTAATGAATTGGTCTTTAATAAATTATCCAATCATTTATTCCCTCCAAGAATTAATTTAATCCAATTAAATTAATCCGACTCTTTTGGAATTAATTTTAAATTGATTCCATCCCATTCTAGTGGTAGTGTGTGACTCTTTAGATTCACCATCAGCTAGACTTTGGTGTGTTTCCGACACAATTAATTAAATCTAATTTAATTAATTATTTTTTATTATCCAATAACCAGAAATAACTCGTTACCATGGATGATCGTCTAGCAACAGTCTATGGATTGAAGACTAAGTGAATGGTGATATGAACATTCATGCTTCAATTTTTATACAAGTACGGTCCTACTGTTAACCGTCTTCCTGCCTTAGTCTAAAGCATGGAATTGGATGTTGGTTCCCATTCTAGACTAGGAATCTATACTTATAACTTGAGTCTTTGTTTACTTTGATGATTGAACCGAGAAACCTATCCCATTCATTCAATCACTATGGCCACAGATTTTGAGGACATAAACAGGTCTCAGAGAGTGTAGGAGACACTAATATCACAATACTGACAGGGGACATATTCTATCTACGAATTTATCGTCCTCGCTACATACTCCGACTACACTGGATAAGACTTATGATGACCATACCTCATGAAACAACCACTGGTTGGCATATTCAAGATACAATCTTTGTATGCATGCGACTGTCATGATTCCTCAAGCCCAAGGACTAATATCGCACTATCTGAACTGGGAACCCCAGTTATACCAACCAAGCCCTCAAGGCTTCCATATGATGATTCCACTTAGTCAGTTCAATCAGTCGACTACCTTACCAACTAATCCACTAAAATTGCATAGACGATCCTCGTCTCCCACCGATGAAACAATGCTCAAGTACTATCTCGATGTCCTCGACTTGAAACGTTTTAGACCGATCCTTAGTAGTTGGTTTCATAGTTGTCACACCTATGCGCGGCCCAACTCCACGGATTTAATCATTCGGACTGTGGGCATTTTATTGTGATATTAAAACCCCGTTCAACGTAAGTGGTAAGCACAACAAAAAATAGTGTCATCTGGATGAATTCTTACTTTATTCATCACCTCAATATTATTCTAATAAAGATTGTTTAATAGAAAACAATCAGTCCAATTGGTTTTTGGTCACCAATTCTAATAATTGAATTAATATGTGGTTTTTAAAAACCCGACACCAGTGTCAGAATATACATGGAGGTTGGTGCGTTCCAAGAAGGAATTCATTGTCCATAATGAGATGATGGTGATTTCCTATGTCCTCTGGACTACCTTCATCTCTAGAAATTTATGGTCACATCTGTTGATCAAATAGGAAAATAGTTATATGAAACATAGTCAAGAGTAGATACATAATTATCAAAGTCAAGTATGGGAATCGATTTAAAATTCTATACCCTGGACTTTGATTAGGAGATAGCTTGTCGGAAGGACCGTATTCATATGGTAGTGTAATTAAAAGGCTTCTTCCAACCGATTTCATTTCACTGTTCAATTCGTCAGTACTCCTGTTATTCTCAGAGTCTCTCTCTATCTCATTGGCCTCTCGTCAGATTATCTAAAGATATTGAGCTTAGTTTCTTGCAGTACGCACGACCTCATAACTCTGGGCTATCATCATTATTTCAAAGATTGGAGCTTAGTTTCAGTACGAGCTTTTGAGTGTTTGATCGAGGTGTTCTTCTTGGTATAGTGCTAAAATCGAAAGAATTGCAACGTCTTATTCTGCAAAAAATTACGTTGTTTACCCGGTGCACGACTAATATGGGACATATTTTCTTCAAGACAAGTAGTAAATCTCTGCGATTCGGTTAAATTCACGATTTTCAGTAGATTGAGAATTCTTACGATTCAATTTCGTTGTAAGTTTACTACTTAATTTTATTATCGCAAATAGCGTTTCTACCTGTTATATATTATTTGTTCCAACGTGGTTTTATTGCTTTTGATTTCTAAATTCAATTGTTATATTTCAAAATGTTTGTCTCATTTATACGAATTTGAATTTTTTCCAACATTTTTTTCATTATAATTAATAAGTTAATGAAAAGGTAAAATTAACTAATAATTAATCAACTCATATCATAGTTTATTGAACCCACTATCACACTTTTAAAGAAAAAGATAATTTATATATTATGCCAAATCAGAACTAAGAAATTACATCAATATGGTAAGGTTGAGACCTCACAATTAATATATTCTTTTTTAATAGTAGTTTGTTTATATTTTATTTCATTTGAATGCGGTCATTGATTTGAATTATCAATATGTTGAATTAGTATTTGAATTTAAATATTGAATATATTCATTCATTCGAATTATCAATATATTAAATTAGAATTAGAATTCACTATAAGAAAATAGTTTAATAACTACGAGAAAAAGTGATGAAAAACACTACAAAAAAATAAGATAGTAATAAAATAATTAGGTGATAATTTTAATATTGTCACTAATTATATATATTTAGTGACAAAAATATTTATTTTGTCACAATAATGAATTTCATAATTTTAATAATTATTGTTATTTTCAAAAAAGTGTTGGTAGCACAAATTTAGTGAGAAAAAAAATGAGATTCATTCTACTTCTCTTTCTACACAAAAACACTAACCTTAACCCTAATACCAGTGCGATTCCAGATGTTTAGCCGGAGTCGAGAAGATGCGGATAGCGAAGATGACAGCATGGAAGATGAGGAAATCCATCTCTCAATTTAAATTTCAACAGTTTCTTGGGGCTTGCCGAGAAGGTTATTGACCATGGTGATGTGAAAAATTTTCACTATACTGGAGAGCTTGAGGGTCAAGTGCGAAGCAAGATTTTAAAAAGCAAGGAAAACAACTACTAATGAGACTATTGAGGGATTTAAAATGTGTCGATAAAACTACAAGGGGTCCTAGACAGTATTGTTCACGTGGAGTACATGGCTCCGAAGCCGATTGGGTCCTCCGGATCCCTCATCAATCGGTATGTTTTATTGGTACAAGTGTGTGTCCACTTAACACACGACTATCTAACCGTTGAATCCAATCATCACAATTCCTGGTTTTGTTGGGATCTTCATATGCACAGCTATAGTCTCACTCCTCTACATAGAGCAAAAGACTAATTACTACGTATAGGTTCGCCGTCGCAAAATCCAAAATGTGAAATTATTGGTTCGTCCCATTTCTGCTATTGGGATTAGAGGTAAGAAGTGTGTATGATTAGTGACTCTCATCTAGTTGGTGAGTTTTCTCCTCTCACACCATCCGCGTGTTCTTGAGCTATCTCCTCTTATTTGGAAATACAATACACGAATTGTTGTATTCATCTCATCTATTTCACACGAGTAATGGTTCCAATCTTAAGAAACGTAATTTTGGCCAGCTCAAATGTAAGGAAACTCAGATATAGTAGATATCTAGAAACACCTTTCTAAACCATTAATTCATAGGAGTATCTTACTTTTTCAATTTAAAACTGAAACGGCTATTGTTGTATAGTCTTACGACGCTGTGAGTAATATCAGTAGGGTGCAAAAGCCCGAAGAGTAAGACATCTCAAGGAAACAATTTGTCCAGATTAGTTGAGGCAACTATGCACTTAGAATAGAGAGCATTACTAGTTTTGCTTGCGTCATTGTATATTATATATTCTATTCGTAGGGGGAGAGCTTTTGAAGCTACGCAGCAAAGTCACTCACCACTACTAACGTTCCTTATTTTGCATAGAAGAGGTACTTTTCGTACACCCTTTACTATAGCTTTGGCATAAATCTGTCTGTGAGATGATGATGGCTTTTGAGCACTGTAACAGTAGCGAGTGGATTGGAAAACCGTACATCTCTTATCAGTCGGCAATCAACGAAGCCCACGCATGTGTAGAAAATCTGTGGGAACTTGACTTTGTGTGTGTGATAACTTATGGACATTCCACTTTCGTCCAAGTTCATAGTACTTCGAAATTATGCCTATATTAATGTGGCTGACTACATTATACGTTCCGAGCTTGTTCGATTCTTTGATATAATCTGAGGTTACAATAAATGATAGATTGAGTAAGGAAAAGATGTTACTGGTCGTGTTGTCAATTCGGAGTATAAGGGTTATTTGTATAGTATAAATGGGTTTCACCGAAATGTTGAACCTGCAAATAGTAACTTGGATACTTCTAATATAATACATCAAATAATGCGTGCACCGTGTATTTAACGTATTATTAACCATTGCTATCAAAAACCTTCTATATTGAGGCTAAGTTGGTTTCTATCACTCATTAACACAACCTCTTCACGATCGATCATGTAATTATGTCATGTAGAAATAACCCGCACATGGCATTCATAAAGAGGCGCGCGAGTCTGAGGTGTCAAATGACATAGATTACACCTTGAGCGGCGGATTCATTCGTAAGTAGTAGGCCCTTAAAACATTCGTTGAGCTTTCTATCATCTTTGCTTTTAATTTACACGTATCAGATCGTATTGCGTGACAGAAATTAGTTAGATGATAATGGAACACGAGAGAATACTCGTTATGTTCTAATACAAAAACGTATATTTAATCACGAACATCAGTATGTGTAGAAATTAAGTGGAGTGAGGTAAGGTAGATTGTATCTCTTATATATACCTCTTCGTGAAGTGGACGGTAGGAATAGTAATGAGATCAGGAAAAACATGGGGTCCGACGAGACTATCAACTGCCATCGAAACCATGAACCATTCACAAAGGTGCCTAGACAGACTAAAGCAATATCCTCATCAGGTAGTGATACTCAGGTGAGTATATAATACATCGTGCTATTCGGATTTAGATACGCATAACGGAGAAAGTTAATCATAAGTAGAGCACACTCAGGCAGTTGATCACATCAAAGGAGAAGTTTCATGATATATATGGAACACATTCTACAGTAATTTTAGGGGTATCTATAATTATCATGTTTTTTATATGGAGATATAATTATAATTTGAATGTTTATTGAGTTGCAAATAAACAAAAATAAATAATTGATCAACATTATCTGATAATACAAATTTAAAAATTGTAGGAGAATTAAGAAGTATGGAAAATTTCGAGCTATTGCAAGTTATAAGTGATATTATATATCTTAGCTATTGGAAATAGTTTTAGTGATTGATTATTTAAGAGCACGCAGAGGTAACCCAAGAAATCTCGCTATCTAGCATAAAAGGTGAGTAGCCTGATATAGAGTACCTGATGCAAAAGTACCATAAGTGTGAATTTATGTTCTGCCGTAAATAAATTATAGATTAGAAGCTGTAAATGATAGGTATCCACATCAAATATCATGAGCGATTATGGGAAATTATCCAAAAAAATAAATAAGGACTTTAATCTAAACAAAGTTTATTAAATTTAAGAGCTGTTAAATACATTATATCGGTAATCATAGTGTCGTTAATTTTATTAGATGAGATGAGTGGTATTTAGAAGAACACGAGGAGGAGTGGGAGTGGTAAATAAATAAAAGTAATCAAGTGGTGAGATGAGGTGAAGGGTAATTGTATGTATACCATTGGAAATAACCATAGTAAATATTCCAAATCCTTTATGGCCTTTTCATTGTAGTTATGGGTCATTCGATTGTTAGTCTTTATCTATTCTGTTTTTGTGTTTTGTCACATTAGAGACATTTTATTTTATTTGTGACGTAATTTTATTCATAGACTTTGAGTGTCAGTAGGAATGGATCTCATTGGCAAAAATACTCACTTTGTCATTCGGCAGGTCTATACAAAAAATAATGCGAGATTAATCTTACTTCATATGATATAAAATAGAGATTCGGAGTAGGAATATCGATAGCGCTTAACTGGCATAGTAAATCACGGGTGAGATATAAATTTCTAGAAAAACGTTCTACCTTAGGTCATAGCACATCTATATGAGTGAAAGTTGGTCGTTGTGGCGTCCGGAGGGTACTCCACTTATCTAGTTCTCATAAGAAGGTGTAGGAACACTTTTTAAGGATTTTTTAATTTATATCATGAGTTATATTACACACACATAATGTCAAGGTGCTTTGTATATAAATGGCACAATAAACTGGTAAGTGATAGAATCCATCGTAGTCTATCAATGGAACATTATGGAGACTTGACTATGTACATTGCTTGTTTACATTGATTTGGTTTACTATTTCCTCGTTAGATACAGATAGCCATTTGCGTTCTATGTCAACTTACAGGCCCCTCTGCTACTTCGAACGCACTCACCGTTCCTGATTGCTTTAATGCGAAATAATTTATTTGATAACCAATGTAAGTATGTTTCAGATTTGATAACTTCTATTCATGGCCACTTTTTCTATCCTCCATGAATGATAATTATCCGAGAACACTGTGCCTGTCTTGGGTTTATGATATTACTCATATGATAAAATCAGAACGAGAGTGTATTGTTGGTACTTGTAATTATTTACAGCTACTCTCTAGATATTTGTCTATGCTCGGAGATAAAGTCAATGAAATAACTAGAGCACTTTATATACACTAAAACTTACTTCCCCTTGCCGATTAAGGACTCATCTGTATTTTCTAGAGGGCAACTCATTCAGTTAGAGAGATAAAATACGAAGGATTATCTAAAGAACTCTTGATCTTAAGTTAGCTTAAAGAGTTTTTGGAGATTGCTCAGTTCTATTTACTACAAGGGGGATCGAACACAACTTGTTTCTTCTCACCTTTGTCACCATTGTGTCGATACTGGTCATTAACTTAAATAACCGGAAAATATGTATAAAACAATTAGAGTATCTAATTTAGAGCAGTATTTATCAGTCTCTTACATAATCTAGATAACAAGAGCCAATGAATCCAATGGCTGAATTATTGCGGTAGGTTGGGGATATGATTCAGTGTACTATCGCAGGTTCTTACTTCCCCAGGAAGGTTGTCTTCCTAGGCGTGTTCTAAGCAACATCTTCCAAACTTAAACTTACGTACTGATAAAATACTCTTCGTGGCGATAACCTTTTATGGTTTAAAGGTGCACAAATACTACGCGAGATAAAAAGTACTATCTATAGGGGAGATTATTTCAAAAGGGAGTAAAGAATTATCGTTGGATTTTACCACTCGCGAATCGTAACTAAGAAGATTGCTGGGAGGAGAGCCTAAACATGGTTCACTTAATTTGTTGTACTATGCGACCGTTCTTTAAGGCTAACAATATTGTTAAAACTAGTAAATAACAGTGAGTAAATGTGCTTTCATATTTAGAAGCTTCTCAGTAACCGGAGGGAATATCAGAGGAGGATTGATTCAAAACTTGACGCAGACTTTTGACATTACACTTTGAGACTACACGAAGACTATGTATGTGCAGAGGTTCAGATAGAGTTATTCGTCTGGCTTTTAAAAATAAAGTTGTCCTGCCGTTATGTGCTGAGGAAGTGATGGGGTAATCATTGGAGTTCTTTTCAATCGAGCGAGAAGATAATATCGATACTAATTCTAGTACATGTTTGAATGACTAGAAATTTTGTTGCTTCTTAAACCTTATTTTGAGTTTAAATGGAAAGTTTATTCCCTTTTTTGTTTTCTCACCGTGAGAAATTTTAAGATTTTTCATATGCGCTCCTTGATTTGGAGTGTTTTTTTACATGCCTCAAGCAAATTTGTTTTTTTTTTTTTTTTTTTTTTTTTTTTTTTGCTTTAGGCCATGTCTGGCCAAGAAAACTTATAATGTTATGTTTCCTTAGAGTTGCACCATTATTCCAGAGAGGTAATTGCATCTCTCAAATTCTACAAGTCTCTAAAATCATGACTGATACTCTTTATTTACATGTTGTATGCCTCAAGGAAGCTTATTCTCATTGGATATTCGTCGTGGGTGATGCCAATGTCTATATTATACAGAAAAATATTCGGGTCTCAGGAGGGACTTTGAGAAGGCGAAGTACTTTGAGACAATCCGATTACGTTAATCTATTATCGTGCCTCAAGGTCTCGAAAAAAGCACTTGAATTTGTCAATATTAGGGCACACTTCGTGGGATGGGGCTCATTTCTGATATTATGCACCTCAAAGAAACTTTTTTTGTATCAGCTTGTATGATCATGATTGTATTAGGCACATGACAAGTTATTCTATCTTATAGGCTACAATAAAAAAACACCTGCCTCAGGAGGTGTGCATTGAAGGTAGATTCTGAGGAAGGCATATGAATAACGCTAAAGGGGTGAAAGACTTTTCTCATATAAAATTGTGTCAAGTAAGAGTTGCTAATATTTACCATTGACATATTTTGGGGCTGGACTCTGCAGCTGGCTAAATATACACTGGATCAATAGGAACGATGTTTACCTTAAACCCCTATATGCCTCGACTATGTCTTATTTTTGTGTTCTTTCAACCTATTTTAAAGAGGTTTATTGCGGCATCTAATGAGTAATCTCCATATCAATGCTAGGAGTGCAAGATATTTCAGCCTGGTCTAGATGAGTGCATTTAGAGAGGAGGGCTCTGAATGTCCTCTTAACGCTAAAATGTGAGTCTCATGATTTCGCTCACGGCATATCGAGTTAAGCTATACTCCTCAAAAATTTTTCACATGTCAATTCACTAACACAAAATAAAAATATAGGCAGTTGGTTGAAGTTCTCAAGATAGAGTATTATTATCAGTTTCACAGGGAAGTGTCGAGAAGTTGGGATTCTATTTATTCATTATGCTCAACAGACGAGAGAATAGGATCGGGCTAAGCAATTCGTCATGTATATTTGGCTCAGCGGCTCACACGACATGGCACAATAAAGAACACCAGTAATTTACAACTGAGATGGTGCTCTTTGATGATATTTTTTGAGGTTTTTTGGTCTGGTCCTCTTGTTAGATTCGCAATGTGTGAGCCCAAAAATGGGGAGAAGAAGCCATTGATATCTCATCACATAATCAATGCTTGCACAAGATGGTCACATAACGCTATAGACAGGCTCTTGACGGAACGTAGTATTGGGAATTTCCTCACAAGCAAAGGTACGAGCATATTAAATTACAGTTAGAACAATATCTTGGGCTTCCTCTGGATTGATAATCTTCAATGACTGACCAACTCATTTAGGCTCTCACTGAATTGCTGACTGTTACAACAAATTACGCACACCTAACTTTCGCACTTCAGAATATGAACCCGTCTGTATCTCAATGGTAGGAGAAAGGGACTAGAAATATTATCTTTTGCAGTGAGAGTTTCACAATCCTAGGCACTTTAAATCTTGCGGTATGCTCCTCCATGTTTAATATAACATTATTTTAAGTGGTCATATAACTCGATATCATAACCCAATAGATGAGGGGTCATATTGTAAATATTCAATATCAGAAAAAGAATTGAACAATCCTTGGTATGTATGTGATCTTTAAAGTTGCATATTATAGAGGATAGAGCGAAGAAAGACATTTATGAATATGAGATACCCGAAGGTCACATGAATCAAGTATGTCAACCGATTGAGAAAGGGGGGTCAAATGATACAGGCTACTAATGTCTATAGGATTGTAATAACACATGACAACGGCTTGCCTATGTGGACTGGTCGAATCATCGTTGTTTGGAATTATTTAAAAGATTGCATGACGTAGTGAGAACATATGTGACTTATCACAAATCAATGTAGAAGGGTGATAAGCTGGATTTATCTATATTCAGGCTTTTGCAAGGGAGATAAGTTGTATTCTGAGAGTTTTTTAGGACGGTCATAGATCGTAGAGGGTTAGGGATCCGATGGCAAGTCCTAACTCACATATATACTGGGGTTGTGGCGTAAGGTTCGTTCGATTTACGTCAGTGTCTTGCGTGATCCACATCAGGGTGGTATTATCAGTAGAAGCCTTTTTTGAATACTCTGATGCCTCGCTACTTGCTCACTATGACACATGAAATCCTTGGCAAAGCTATGGAATTCCTCACTTATTTTTAATGACAATTTCGGATATGATGTGGACCGATGTTATTAGCGTTATATTTAAACTTTTGGGATGTATAGGAGCTACCCTGAAACATATTTTTTTTTTTTTTTTTTAGTGGAAGAATAAATGAGGTCACAGAAAGCTTCAATATATGAGAAGAATAATTCATAAATGTAGAGCAGTATTGAAGAATGGGTAGTCAGTCTAAGGACAAACTAAACATTAAATAAAATGCATCACTACCAGATATTGAATCGCCATAGAAAATCAACTATATTAGAATCTCTCACTTACGAATATCATTGAGGACGCGATAATTGTATCAGTTGGAGATTGAGGGTGGACAATTCTCGAACAGGGAGGCTCTTATTTGGAATACTCGCTTATCACAAATTACGCTATGATGGGATAACAACGTAAAGTATTATGGATGTGACTGTCAAATAATTGTCATGGAGAGCCCGGGTCATGAAGATACCGGAAAGAAATGCAACTTTGATAATACTAAATTGATTATTTAATTATGGCTTTGCTATTAGTTAGTGCAAATCATGTTCATCTAATGGACACAAGCCTTTCGAATATGAAGATATATTAACTTGGACGGACGTGTATCTTTGCTCTACTACATACGGAAACCTTGATGACTTTTTTCCACATCGTTCGAGAATATTCAAATTCTTTTCTATTTTTTCTAAAGATGTCTACATATATCTCAGTAATGTTGCACTAAAATGAGCAGGGCAAAAATGCTTTGGAGTTATCTATTAAGCTTAAATTCAAAGTACTAAGTAGCTATGTGCACAGATCAACATTTTTTCTACACGACATCATGATTAAGTATACGGGTCTATTTAGATGAGAACTAACAATTAATCACAGTGAATGGAGAGACAATAGCATGTTATCCATATTGCGGCCATAAATATAGGTATCTAGCACTGATCTTAATTTAGGAGTATAACAGACGTGTTTAAAACATTTTGGGACCTTGTGGGCACAAGCAGCGAGGAGAGACCTAAAAAACGATAGATTTATCTCAATAGGTACTATAAGATCCGATCGGATTCATGACTTTACGTTTCAGTTAATAGTGATAATAGGTCATAGCTGTAGTTTAGAGAAGTTAAGGTTAGAGATAATTGGAGAGCTTGATTAATAAAGTGATACTATAACTACGTACTTTTTTTTCGATAGTGAGAAGTTACAGCCAACTAGCACTCAAGAGGTGTTTAATTTAAAGAAGGGCGCGGAGGAAAAGATTCACTCTTTGATACTCAGTTTATCTCTTGATCGCTTGTAGGAAGATGATACCCTTATAGTTTGTTGGGATTCAGCTAACCTTTCTTAATATTTCGAAGGAAAATCAGGGTGATACTCTCTCTAGCATATGATACGCGACGAACCTAATTGTATCAATTGGTTACATTATTAGACATCATCTGATTAAGTGTCGCTAATAAAAATTAGATATTTATCGCGCTATATCTATTCCCTTAATCAGAGGGAATAAAAAAAAATAATAATAAGAAGAAAGAGATATAGGCTGACATTAACAGTATGCACTGCACAATAATATTAGAGAAGATTGTCACTAAATAATACATAAAGATACTAATTGAGCCATTAGTATCACTAATTTGTGATATATATGAAATTTATCTCCCTTTCTTCATGAAAGTGGTGACATATTTAATTACTTAAATACAAGTATAAAGTTGAAACTGAGTTATCTCACCTTCACTTCCTGGGAATGTCCACTCAAATACCAATTGATTTATCACTCATTGAATGTTTGGACTTCATTTTTTGTTTCAGCAATAGATAGGCTTTTTCCATCGTTTCATAATTTGTATTTAGCCTAGAGAGAGACCACAATCTATTATTAAGTCAAATAGTAATTAGCAATTTACATCGACTTAGGCACTAACTAAATTGCATACATAATTCCTTGTACTTAGACCATTTTCTAGGCTTCATCCATTAGAAAAAATCATGCTACTTACCATATCACATTTAATCACTTAATAAAAGAAAGTATTTATATAATTATTTACCATTTACATGAATGTCAACCTTTCTTATATTAGATTGACTTTTTCACTATCAATACAATTGATCAATTATACAATTCGTTATATTAAGATATCAAATATTACTTAACTACCTCAATAATTTTTCAATAAAGTATATATTAAATAATAACAGGTGATAAATAGAAAATATTGTAAAGTAGATAAATATTTATCCTTAGGTGGGATGTTAATCAATTATTATTATTTATTTTTTTGGTTGTTAAAAGAGTTCTGAAATCTCAATTTTGACATCACAAGGGCAAAACTATATTGCATTATATGTATGTTTACAATTTTTTTGATAAAAAAAATAGGGATAATTTGTTTCCATCCTATAAATAAATTATTTTATTACTCAAAATTCACCGAATGTTCTAATAATAGCAAACAAAGAAAAACGAATTGAACTCCATATTTAGCCATAATTAACTTATTGTTGACTTATTATATATCAAATATATAAAAACTAATCGTTGTCCCACGCAGTTCCCGCGAGTATATAAAAAGAATCATAGTGAGATTAAGAAAAAAAATTGTGGAAACTTATAAACATAGTGTAAGGTGAGAAAAAAGACAGAAGTATGTGATAAAAAATAAATATAGGGTAAGGTGAGAGACAAAAAATAAATTATTACTTGTGAATTTATTAAAAATATAAAATTTGTGAATGAAAAAAAAATTATGAAGAGGGTGAGAGGAAACATCGGGTAGTGGGTTGAGAGATATGGGGTAGTGGTTGAAAGGAAAAAAAAATATAATTATAAAATAATTAAAAAATATTAAAATTACTATTATGATATTTTTTTTATAGAAAAAATAGAATGGATCAAAGGGTTTTCTTTTATAATAGTATAGATTAGTTTATCATGCCGACAAAAGGACAATGAATTTTTACGCCTTTATAAAAAAAAAATTTACTTAAGAGAAAATATATAACTTTGACAACAAAATATATTTATTGTCCCTCAACTTTATCGCTAAAATGAATTTAGTCTCCCAGGTTTCATGCGGTATGCATTTCTTCTATTAAATTATTAATTTTAACGCTTTGGATCTTCTTTTGTTAACCATATGTTAGGAATTAACACAAGAAATGCCCGTGTTGCTCATATGTTGCTATAGTCTTTGGGGTAAAAGGCTGAAATTAAGATCATCTAATTAAAAATATATTAATTTGATAGCACAATTCAATATAAAATAATTCAAATATACTCTGATTTCACATGCAAAACCTGTACAGAATTAAACACACATATTGATGGTACAAAAATGAGATCGACTAAATTTTTTATTGGTTGAGTGCAATTTAGCACCATAACACTAGAACTCAATACCAGCTTCTTCTTTCTTTTTTTCCGCCATTAGCAGCCCCCAATTCCTAAATAACTGTAGGATATTTTGGAATTAAATCGTATTACGAGTTCTTTGCAACCTATTCTATCTAAAGGTGGCAGTGATAAAAGTTTAGAAGTTACTTGGAAATAATTTCAAGATGGATTAGCCCGGTTGTTGTAACTAGATCTATTATAAAACAATAAGCAATAAAAAAAGTGTTGCTTTGTTAGAAGCTATCTTATTTTTTTGGATTTAGCTAGCACAATTGCGAGCCTTGGCCTCACTTCCTGGGGTCGAGATAATTTATCTTGATGGTAATTTTAATATGAGGTTATACGATTAAAAAATGTATTGCTACTGTGGCATTATCTTTATTTTTTGTGTTTGAACTTTAATATTCATAGAAAGTATATTTATAATTTATTCACGGGTTTTTTTGTTATTTCAGCACATGTTTTATTATTAGTCTATTGACAAGCATGGTTATTTATGTCTAAGAAATTATCAGGAGTTTTATATTTGTTCCTTGCTTTGTAGTGTTCTGTTATGCGTCTCAAAAAAACTTGAGTGTTATTAGCTTCAGGGTATCAAGGAAGCTTGATTATTGAAGAAAAGAAGTTCTTATTTTTTTATTTATAACTCATCAAATATTACATATACATGAAATTTATATACATATATACATACTAGTAGTAAGAAATAAACAATAATAATTTTCTAGTCCTAAAATAAAGAAAACAAATATATAGTTCCAGAATATTTGATTCTCCAAATCCAAATCTTAATATTCCCCCTCAAGTTGTGTAAGGATGTTGGAAATGCCCAACTTGTCAAGCAACTGGTGTAATCTATCACATCGAGTGCATCGATAAATATATCAGCTAATTGATGCTCAGAGGAAATTTTTGAGGGACCAAAATCTTGGACTGATGCTGAAATGACAATCAATTTCAATGTGTTTCGTTTTTTCATGAAACACCGAATTTGCAACAATATGGATAGTCGTTTGATTGTCACAAAACAAAGGCATCAATGTGGAATAGATATTTGAAAGTCTAATAGTAACGCGAGTAGCCAAAGTACCTAACAGTTCGTATGGGTCATAGCTTGATATTCAATTTTCGCAGAAGATCGTGATACCACTGTTTGCTTCTTCGCTCACCAAGATATGGGATGATGATCCAAGAAATATGATATACTCCGTGGTTGATCGTCTACTGGAGAGACATCCAGCTCAATCCGCATCAGAAAAATCTTTTAGAGATAGTGAGTTCTCGAATGAGAAAAACAACCTTTGCCCCGAAGTTCCCTTCAAGTATCGTAGTAAATGGAATACGACTTCAAGATAGCAGCATTTACGAGGCTCATGCATGTACTCGCTTAACACGTGCACGGCTTAGCAAATATCATGATGCGTGATAGTCAAGTACAAAAGTCGTCCTACTAGTCGCTTGTAAAGACCCGAATCTAAACACAATGGTGTAGTATCAAGGAACCGGACCTTTTGATCTATGGGGGATGATGTAGGTTTACATCCCATGAGACCACATTCCGGCAACACATCAAAGATTATATTTTCTTTGGTTCAAAACCATTCCCATGTCAAATAAATTTCTATTTAAACACCAAAAATTATATACTGATTCACACCACTTATCCATATTGTTAATTAGATTAATAAACGTAATTATGTATTAACGTGTGAGGATGTTACACTTTTTTCATATAAAATAGTTTTCTCCATTCTCATTTAGAGGTTGTGACGAACAACAATCCTGAATGATATGAGGGATGAAGTTAATAAAGTGATTTTGAATCAAGAAGGCGCTTGGTTCTTTTTAACTTTTATCTCCCATGATAGAATGAGATGACTAACAAGATATCTCAACCTGCTCTTGATACCATGAAGAAGTTGTATGTGTAAGTTATAACATGCATACTAAATTTATTTACTATGATGTGCCATTTTGCAATCGTTTTTTAAGATTTACCTAATATTGTGCATGTGGATTCTATATTCTTTTGTTAAATATGTACATTTCATATAAAAAAATACAGTTCGTAGAGAATTGTTGATGAAAGATAATGGACCTCTATACGTGGTTTCTTGAATACTATAAGCATTCTACAAATTTAATTCAGAAAATATATTAACAGAAGTTTATACTAAACAATTTAAGCAATAAATATGTTGAGATTACTATCAATTAGTTTTATAATACGTTGTATTTATCAATAATTTAACAAGCATTCTACATACTTGTATGTCTCAAGCTTAACACATTTGTTGAGCCGTCTCTCTAAACAATGTATGGTTCTTTACACCTTATTTTATCTATGTTATTTTTTGCTTCTCTCTAGGCTTGCTTCCCGTTGTATGGATGTGCGTATAAATACCAAAAATAATTTGTGTATCTCAATCGACATATTTTATTTTTGTTTTAACAAGTTGATTTTTATTTTTTACATTGATTTGAGTCGAAATATGCGATCTCCCCAAGGTAGGTATCAAACTCCCGATACTCCTCCTAAATATCGAAATAGTCTCTGAGAAGAAACACGAACGTTATGCTAGTCAGTTCGTCCCCGGCTATGACCCTTCGATGCTCAAATCAGTTCGAGTTCGAGATTGAGGTTATTTCAAGCAATAAATGTGTCATATTATAAATGCTTTGGAATGAGAGTATTTATAGACACAGTTGTACTTTACCAAGTGGGTCGCATGGCTTCATCTTAAGGTCCACGCTGTCAAAGTTCGTGCCATGAGATGATGTCCATGTCTGCCAGGTCTAATTGATGGGTTGTCGCAGTGGGTTGGGTAATGCAACTTGACCCGACTTTATATACGCGGATCTTCGATCGTTTTTTATGTTTTTTACCCTAAAGAAAGACATTGTTATCCTTTTTTTTTTCCTCATAAATGGGTTATACCTCCATCATACATTCTATCATCAAACTTGAATATGAAATTTCTACTATTTTGTTATTTTTATTATCTTTATTTCTCAATATTTGTGAGAAACTCCTATTTAATAACTTATATTAAAAACTAAATTCAAAAGGTATTTTACATTTTAAAGATATATATTCAACTTGAATTTATAATTTCTAAAATTATAATCTAAATTCTGAAAAACTAAATTCGGTTTTATGTTTTCTAATTAAAATTAAGGTAAACTACAACAAGCTCCTCTCATATTTGGCATAATTACAAATACCCTCTCGTTATTTGAAAAATAAAATGCATATGACCCCTAATATTTAATGAAATTATGGAATCCTTATATGGAGGTTTGGAATTATGAACTTTGCCTTTATTGTATTTTAAAAAAATATATAAAATTATAAAAAAATAGACAAAATGGATGGAAAATTTTTAAAAATTATACAAATAAATTATCCATTTAGTCCAAAAAAATTAAAAATTAAATAAAATTATAATTCAAAGTCAACAAAAGTATTTTGATCAGTTCACCATCAAAATGGATGAAAACTTAGCTCAGAATTGACAGATCGGGCTACTTTTAAGATGATCGTTAAAATCTCTCGTAAAATCAAATAACGAGAGAGTATTTGTAATTATATTAAATTTCAGATGAGCTTATTGTAATTTACTTTTAAAGTTATGTTAAGTTTTTGGAATAAATACAGTTTTGGCCCTTAAACGAAGACACTTATGCAGTTTTAGTTCTCAAACTATTGATTTTTTAGCATTTTTAGTCCTTCCATTAAAACCATTAATGTTAATGAAAGTTTCATTTGAAGGAGAAATAATAGCAACTTTCCTTCAATTTTGTGGTATTTTTCAAGCTTTAGTTCTTTCTTTTTTTTTTTTTTTTTTTTTTTTTTATAAGGTAAAAGCACCCATTTCTCCATTTTTCTTTGGTCCAATGCATCCAATTGTTTTTTCTTTTTTCTTCGAACTTCAACGAAGAAAGAACCAAAAAAATTAAATAAATAAATTTAAGCAATAAATATTTTATATAATTTAACAAAATATTTTTAATAACATAATTTCTGTATAATGCAATACCTACAATATATGTAACGCAAAAAATGTTGACTTTTCCATATTTATTTTATTGTCTTTATTATATTTTATTTATCTTTAGATTATAAAGTTTAAAAAAAAGGCAAAATAAATTAAGAAAAGTTGAAGTTAAGTTTATATATAAAAAATTTAGATATTACATACAAAATTGGATGCTTAAATATATATATTTTTTAATTTTTTTCTCTTGAAGCTTTAAAAAAAAATGAGAAAAACGAATGTATTGAACCAAAACTCGAAAAATATCACAAAATGGAAGGAATATGACTATGTTTTTCCCCTTCAAATGAAACTTTCATTAAATTTAATGATTTTATTAACAAAAGGACTAAAAATGCCAAAAAAATTACTATTAGAGGATCAAAACTGCAATTTTAATTTATTTAAGGACCAAAAGTATTTATTTGAGGATCAAAATCAAGATTATCGCAAATTTTTTCTTTCAAGAAATTGGGCCTAACATATTTGGAGAGCAAGTTACTATTGGGCTCTTGATGGACTCAACAGTACAAACCACTTCAAGTTGGGCCGGCCCAAATTGTTTGTAACTGTTGGATTCCGTACCAGCAGTGAAGCCTAAAATGCATCGTCCCAAACAATCCCCTATCCAGTTTCCACAGCTCCCACACATTTGTCTCCCATGGCCATGGCGTCGTCCTCTCTAACTTCTTCTCTCTCCTCGGTTTTGAATCAGCAGCACTGCATGAAAATCCCTAATAAATGCTCAGTGCTGAGCCTCAGATTCTTCTCTTTGAAGCCGCACAAGTTTTCGCCGGCGGCCGACCCTCGTATCTTCTGCCGCCGCCGAACACTGGGACGGAGCTCCGCTTCGGCTTTGTCTCATAGATTCTCCAGAAGCTTCTCGCAGTCTCGGTCTCAATCTCCGGCTTCCAGTGGGAGCAAGTTCTCAGATATTCCGAGTCTCCATAATTTCATGCCCAAAGCCACCGCCGCTATCACTGATGCTGGCGTCTCGGATCCGCAGCTGGAGTAAGTGTGTGTGTGTGTTTAGTCATGGTGGTTGTTTTGGCGAATTAGCCGGGATGTGTACGGTTAGAAGCTATTTAATTGGGTTTCGAGGTGCTACCGAAGCAGTGGGTTTATGAAATGAAGAGCACTGGAAATGCAGAGAAATGTGCGAATTAAGTGTTAAGAAGATAATGAACAAGTTCAGCCCACTAAGTGCCAGAACGAGTGTATATATAACTGTTTTCCTGATTGCTGAGTCTGCGGAAAATTAAGTACGAAAAGTTTCTTTTACTTTTCAATTTCACTATCTTCATTGGAAGTATGTTTCTGAGGATGAACAAATTAACAGGAAGGGAAAATTAAGAAATTTCAGAAATAATGTAGACCGACCAGAATGAAAATAGGAAGACAGGTGTAACTGGATTTATGTCTCAAACGAAAGATAATTCTTTTGTATGAATTGTTAGCTAATAACCTCATGTCAGCTGGCTGTGTTAAGTGGGAATTAATAGATTAGGCATGACTCTTCATTTGCTTGAAGTTCTTTTTGTAGCCATGTCACGAGTTGTTCTATTTTTTTCATAAAACTCTGGCAAGTTCAAGAACTCACATTTGGTTTATTTCTCTAGCTTGGTGAGTTCGTCTGATGTTCTTCCAAGAGGTCGTATATACCATGAAACTTATGGATGTCAGATGAATGTCAATGATATGGAGATTGTTCTATCAATCATGAAGAAAGCTGGATATAGTGAACTGGTTGAGGTTCCTGAGAGTGCAGAAATCATTTTCATTAATACTTGTGCAATCAGAGATAATGCTGAACAAAAGGTGTGGCAGAGACTTAATTATTTTTGGTTTCTGAAAAGGCATTGGAAAAGTAATGTTGCTATAGGAAGGTCACAGTCCCTGCACCCTCCAAAAGTAGTTGTACTGGGGTGTATGGCTGAGAGGCTGAAGGAGAAGATATTGGATGCAGATAAGATGGTTGATGTCGTTTGTGGGCCCGATGCTTATAGAGACTTGCCACGGCTGTTAGACGAGGTGGACTCAGGCCAGAAAGGGATTAATACACTTCTCTCCCTTGAAGAAACCTATGCTGACATAAATCCAGTGCGTATCTCAAAGAATTCAATAAGTGCATTTGTCTCTGTAATGAGGGGTTGCAATAATATGTGCTCATTTTGCATTGTTCCTTTCACCAGAGGCAGAGAGCGATCACGTCCTGTGGAGTCCATTGTTAGAGAGGTGGCAGAGCTTTGGAAGGAAGGTGTGAAAGAAGTAACTCTTCTTGGACAAAATGTGAATAGTTATAATGACACATCAGCTATGGAAGAGGTTGAATCTGGAGTGAACTGGAAGTATAGCGATGGCTTTTCTAGCATGTGCAAAGTCAAGAATATGGGTTTACGCTTCGCTGATCTGCTTGACAGACTTGCAACAGAATTTCCAGAGATGCGATTCAGATACACTTCTCCTCACCCAAAAGATTTTCCAGATGAGTTGCTGTATGTCATGCGAGACAGATATAATATCTGCAAAAGCATCCATTTGCCTGCACAATCAGGCAGCAGTACAGTACTAGAAAGGATGCGCAGGGGATATACACGAGAAGCATACTTAGATCTTGTTGAAAAGATCCGTACTATAGTTCCTGATATGGGGATAAGCAGTGATTTCATATGTGGTAAGTTTGTTTATCACTTCATTTGTTTCCCTCTATTCTTAGGCTAAATTGGAGGATTTGCAGAATGCTCTCTGATGACTGATCTATGGCTTTAATGGAAATTAAAAGTTGTTATAAACAAATTAGAAAACTTACCGGGCTGTTTATTTCAATTACTTAGGTCCCTTATTGCCATTTGGTCAAGGTCAGGATAATGAATCATGCTTCTCCTTATAGAATATGCTAGGCTAATTACTCTACATATGGTTTGTGTGCATATTGCATGCTGTATTGTAACTGACGTACTTTCTTTCATGTTCCATTTCTCTTATGATTTGCTTGTCCATCGCTAAATATTTGCTTGTGATACTTCTTTGCTTTTCCTGCTGCTTTACCTTATTGTTGCTATTTCTTCCACCTCTCCAGTTTGTTAATGCAATTTCTTCCCTTCTCATTGATGTTTCATATTTTTCTTTATAGTTCATGCTTGCTTTCACTTTCTATTTTTCAGAAGTTGTCAGTTACTTACAGTCACTTGAATTTTGATCTACAGCATTCTAATCTCCTAATTTGATTCTTTGATCCTCTTTTATTCTCTATTTTGCATTGTGCTTCTGCATTATTTCACATTTCTTTTATGACTCTTTATCAGTTGACTGCCAGAACTGGAATGCTTTTTTTATTTCCTAATGCTGCATATGGATATAAGATTGGTATCGAGAAGGCTCCTTTGCTCGCTCATAGTATCTTCATCATCAAATGCAAACATCATCATGATAATCATGCACCTCACAACTTTTTCCTTTTAACTCCTTTAGTTTATTCTATCTTTTGTGTAAAAGTTGAAAATTTGAGCTATGGAATGCCCGTCTTATCTGATTAGTGTGCATGCTAAAATGGAGTACCAACTTACAGAAAATCCTCTTGATGAGTGAAGAATTGTTTCTTTAATTATTTAAATTTGTCAATGTTGGGCTGACCCAAAATGCTTCCTGTGTTCAACTGCCATACTATACTATGGAGAAGTATGCACGCGGTAGGTGTATCCTGGTAATGACTGAGGAAATAATATGTTTGATTCTGAATTTGTGCTTTTGAAACTTTACAATGTTGAGATAATAGCTAAATAAATATCTCAATCTTCTGAGCTAGGGTTATCTTGTGCTAAAACACTTAGCTTTTGTTGATCTATAGGTTTTTGCGGGGAAACAGAGGAAGATCATCAGGACACTTTAAGCCTAATTAGGGCCGTCGGCTATGATATGGCATACATGTTTGCTTACAGCATGAGGGAGAAAACCCATGCCCACAGGAACTACGATGATGATGTTCCTGACAGTGTAAAGCAGAGGAGGTTAACAGAACTTATTGAAGCTTTCCGGGAGAGCACAGGTAAATGCTATGACTCAAAAATTGGGTCAATCCAACTTGTACTAGTTGAAGGGCCCAACAAGAGAGCACCCGACACAGAGCTCATTGGCAGGAGTGATAGGGGCCACAGGGTGTCATTCACTAATCTTCCAGTTCAGGATAGAAACAAGCATGATAATAAGCGGAATCCAGAGGTTGGTGATTATGTGGAAGTTCGCATATTAAAATCTACTAGGGCATCTCTTCATGGAGAAGCACTTGCCATCACCAAATTGAGCTCATTTTATGCTGAGATGCATGAAGAACCTCTTGCTAACTGCTGTTGAGGAACTCAGCTACACTCTTTCTTCTACAAAGTGGAATTCCAAGCTGCCTGTTACTCCAGTGCCAATATGGTTATCTGTCTTTGTGGGAGTCCATATTCTTCTTGGCTGCATGATAATTATACTTTGTGAAGAGGTTGCAACTTAAACCACATTTGCTCTGGTTCAAGTTGTCGCTTTCTTGGATCCAACGTCCGTACAGTTTCAAGCAATCCCTCCAGAAGCCTCATGCTGTTTATCAATACATCCTTGTACCTGCTGGAACTCCAGGTACTTGGTCTGCATTTACAAGACAAGTATTATAAATTATCATTGAGTTGTAGATAGGACGGTGCACATCTGGGATTCTATATTGGTTCTTTGTAATAACACTTGAAGATTCTGCAGTAAGACAGGTCTTCCTGATTGCTTCTTGCTGCTGTTTTTTTGTCGGGGTTGAAATTTTGGCCGCCTTTGTTTCTATTTTGTGCTTGCGAGTTCAAAGCCCCGCCTATGACTGCAATGGTTCATTTATAGGCTGGAAAAATCAGAGATTGAATTCGGCAGGCGTGAGCTAATTGCCTGATGTGTATAATTATATTTATGCCCTTTTTTTAGCTTTTTTTTGGCAACCTGCGGTTTTAATTTTATGAAATTTGCACTTTGTTATATATAAAACACGTGCACTACATGTGACATTTATATATATGTGCAATGTATTCAATGTTTTTTTCCGGCAGAAAATCGACGGAAGAAAGGTCATGTATGGCGAATGTAAATTTTATAAAATTGAGATGGTACATGGGCATAAAAAAATAAAAAATAAATGGTATAATATAAAAATAGGCATATTTCATAAGGCAAAATGTAATTTACTTGCAAAATGTAATTTACTTATATTTACATCCCATCATATATTATCTTTTCTTGGTAGTATATTTCAATTTCAGTATGGGTATTCCCTACTCGACAAGGATAATTTTCAAGGGCCATTTTGTTTTTCTAGTCTCGAAGGGCTGTTGTCTTTTGTTTGGGCCAAGTTGGAACAACCCCTCCATTTTCAAATAATTTGTTATTTTTCAAAACTCACTTTATGCAAGTTTTATTTATCAGGGTAAATTGGACTATCTTTCCTGAAATTTTTTATAATTATGAATACTCTCTCATTGTTTAAAAAATTATAAATACCCCCTTGATGTTTAAAATAATTATGTAATCTTTTGATGGATGTATAAAGTTCTCAACTTTGTCCTTATTGTATTTTTATTTTATTTTAAAATTTTAAAAACTTATAAAAAACTTGAAGATGGTTTTTTAAAAAAATTATAAAAAAGGTATTCACTTATTCTATATAAAAATTTTATAAAATTTTAAAAAATAACTAAAATTATAATTTATAATCCACAATGGTATTTTAGTTAGTTCACCATAAAAAATAGATGAAAACTAACGGAGTGGGCTAATTGTTAAACGGTCATTAAAATTATGGGGTATTGATAATTTTTCAAATAACAAAGAGATATTCATAATTATGCGAAAGTTTAGGAGAGATCGTTGTAATTTATCCTATTTATTATTAATTTATTATTAGTATGTAAGAAGCATGAAGCAACCACTACAATAATTACATTTTAATTTCCCAACTCTAATGTAAGTATTACCAATGATGATACATGGATGATGGAACAAATACTTTTCCCTTCTTTTTTTTTTAAAGAAAGATAAAGGTACTTTAATTAACTCTATTAATTTGACCATTGAGAAAATGGAAGAAACATAATTAAAAACAAGTACTCATTACTGGGAATAATTTCTAATGCCTACATTTTGTACTCAAAAGTTATAATAAATTATATTGTATTCATAAGTAGGAATGAATTTCTATTTTAAATTTAATTATATATTTTACTATTTTTTATTTAATATGTACATATTATATGTATCAATTTTTTAAATAAAATAAATAATATAATTTTTATACACACGATGTCTATACTATATATTATATTATTAAAAAAATCTTTTATGGTACCAATTTTTGAATATTCAAATTCATCCTTTGATTTATTTCTTTCTATTAAAATAATTTTATCAGAATTGTAATTTCAATATTTTTTAGTAATCTAACAATTACATTATTTTGTTTCACCCACTGCTCCACGTTTCTCTCTTATCATAACTTTTTTCCTCACAAATTTCATATTTTTAATAAACTCACAGTTACAATTATCTTTTTGTCTCTCGCCTTACTTTATGTTTCTTTTTATTTTTTTTCTTTTTAATTTTATCACACCACAATTGTTTTTTTTCATAATTTTTTTCTTTTTTTTTTGTGTCAAACTATAATTCTTTTTATATGCTTGTTGGGATAGCGTGCGGCGATCGCTGTATATACATATATATATATATATATACATATATATATATATATATATAGTAAGAGGTAATATAATATGTTTTAAATTGAAAAATTGAATCCATTAATAGATAGGTAAAAATACGGATTAAATACAATTTACCCTCCTGTGTTAATGAAAAAGTACAAAAAAATTCCTGTACAAAAATAAAATACAATTTACTCCTCTATGATTTTATAAATAATGCAATTTACCTTCTTTTGATATCATAGGGGATAAATTGTATTTTATTTTTTTGCATGAATATTTTTATATTTTTTCATTTAACATAAGAAAGTAAATTGTATTGAACCCGTAAAAATACCCATCTTACAAGAGTATTCCCCAAATTTACCTTAAAAGGTGTCCTTTTCTCCAGGAATCATATTTTATGTGATATTAACTTGAAAAAGAAATATACACGTGAATTCCTTATATCTAATTGAAGAACAAATCCGACAGAGATCTCGATGCATCACATTCACATTCACATGGATTTTATTAGAGATCACATGCCCACTTATTATTAATATCTTCCATCAATTGTAACAACCTTTCTCAGATATATTATTTATTTGAAAAATTGCATAAAATCCCTTTATTTTAGAAATTCAGATAAAAATTTCCCATGTTAAAAATATATGCAAAGAGTCCTTTGCATTTTGAAATGGTGAGCACGCTCCTCTTTCGTGATTATTCTTAACAACATCAATTTTTTTTTATAAATTGTCTATCCTGCGTATATTTTAATAGCTATTGATGTGGGGAAAATTGCATAAGCAATTTAAGTTTCATATTGAAACTAACAATCGGATATATTAATCAGTTTTGAATTCAAAACACAAATACCCACGTTGGAATAAATAATAACGACAACAATTAGATATGTTGTTTTATGATGAATAAAAGAATAACTTACCACGAAAGTTGTATAGAAACAACTCTCGGTCCAACGAAAATTCACAACAATCGAATCGTAGAAAATCTGCTTGCCTTGAAGAAATTATACGTCCCCTCCAAAAGTGCATCGGGTACTACGCAATTCCTTCCAAGATAAGACGGTTATCATTTATTCAGTATTGCTCTTATACTGACAAACACCTCGAACAACATTCATTAGCCTCTTACCGAAAGTATAACTCATAACTAAGAGTTTGAGAGAGAACTCGAGAGCTGGAGAAGAAGAGGTGTATTTATAAAATGAGGGAAGCTCAGCCTTTTATAGGCACTCCCAACAGCAGCAATAAACACACATTTAAGACGAACATTTAACCACCAATCGAAATCGCCGAAAAACGGCTAGAAACGGCCGGTCAAAGTATTTTAAATGCATTTTTAAAAATATTTGATCGAAGACTATTAATTTTGGTTCATGTCCGGTTAAACGCAAATATTTTTACTGCAAAAAGATATATCCTGATACATTCGCCCTAACGCCTACATCTAGAGTCGGGCCAGGACGGGCAGGTAACGGTTATGCTCTTATGGGGCAACCCCATGTTCACTCAAGTCTCCATAACATTTCAAACACAACTTGAACTTGAACTTAATATAAGGAGTTTATTTTTGTTATAAACTTTTAATGTGGGATACACTTGAGTGTAAAAACACTCGCCCTACATCTACCTTGTATACACATTGATGCCCACTTTATTTCCATCATATTCATATGTGGGATATGCTCTTTCCAATTTCTTCCTCTTAAATATTATGGATTTCACATATAATTTTAATTCAAATTACAACAATCCTCCACAAATTCATAGATTTGAGCTCAAGTTTATGTAACTTGCTTTCAACAATGATACCTTTTGGTTTGAACCACTGTCTAAGTGATATAACGTCAGCTATCGCCAGGTCAAATGGAACTAAGCCTTGAATTTGAGCTTGTGGGTATGATAGAGTCTGTCAGTAACAACAAGCCACCGACTTTGTGTTGATATTTAGGGTTGACACTTAGACCATGTGTCCTGATCCTGTTCATGAATGCTTTCAGGAATAACCAATTCCTTAGTTGGTGCCAAACAATTGCATTCACTTAGCTGGTCGTCTCTAGGGATGCACTGTTAGCATCTCGTCTAATATACTTGACCCTATTCAGAGTTAGTCTCTTACTGTATTTGTAGCATCAACAGCTTCCATAATTACAGGGAATAGACTGCAGATACAAAGTATCAGTTTATTTTTTGTGCTCTGACATACCTTACGACTTGTTGATACCACATTTAACCTTCTTTGTAGGATCTCCACTTAAATGGTTGAGTTGCTATCTTACATATATCACTGATACGTTTTCAGTTCGATCCCCAATCTGAATTTTTGTACTTGCGATAGATCTAATCCTTTCGTCAAAGGATCAACCATATTGTCCTTTGCCCACAAAGTCAATGTCTATAAGTGTGTCTGACACTAATATCCTTATAAACTTAAGTCTAACTTGGATGTGTATTTTTGTCTTTTGGTTGTATTTACTACTCCAGACCTTTGCAATTATAGTTTGACCATTACAATGTACAACAATAGGTGGAAGTGGTTGGGTTACAATGGGAAGTTGTGATAACAACCCAATAACCATTCTGCCTCGGTATCGGTCGTATCCAACGCACATAACTCGACTTCAAAAGTAGACTGGGTTATCAAAGTCTATTTTTCAGACTTCCAGGAGATTGTGCACCCACCTAAAGTAAATAATATCCTAAACACCCATTACTACCGGAGTTTTTGGCTATCAGCTAGTATCACTATATCCTTCAGGAACATCAGAGAATCTGTCATAATATGTGGCCAGTGATACCATATACCTGTTGCATTGCACATTTTTTACTCCAAATCTCGCGCATATGGGGCAAGTTTGGGATGATGATGCACTTGTTTTATTTTGTCATTGCAGCGTCTAAACTTTTAAAACTTACATCTGAGATGCTTAATCTTCACAAACTTTATATACACTAAATTATTTTTATTGGGATTTCCACCATATTTCTCAAACTCAAAAAAAAATCTGGTGTATTTTCCATAGACGACGCCAAGTTGATGGTGTAAAAAATAATAGAGGATGATATTTCATATAATTACAATAGAATTAATACAACTCTATTTTTTTTCTCCTTTTTTTCACTTCTCATTTCAATGAAGAATGGGGTGTTTATAACGATACAATCTTACACTAATTTGGTAAGTCAACATTTCTCTTTTTTTTCTTTAGCTCATTCCTTTCCTGGAATGTCAACCTTTGGCTACTTTATCTAGACTCCTTTTTGGGCTTTGTTCGTTCGAGTCATTTTTTTAGTAACCAATACATTTGAACCTGGACAACTATCTATACTTCATACATAATCCCCTTGAACCTGGACCTATTTCTAAGTTTCATTCATTAGAGAGATTCATCAACAATCACTTAATAATGAAAAGTAGCACTTAATATAATATACCAATTTTAAAAAGATAATATTTCCTTTTCTAGATCAATTTTATCCTCCATCGCCTACATTATCAGCCACTAGCGAGGGTGGCAAAGCACAAATGCTTCACTGGGGATTAGACTAAAACCTCATTTCTTATGAGGCTACTTTTAGAACAAACTCGTAATGCTCATACAAATTCCAAAAAATACCTTATGTAATAGAACAATGGTTGAGTCATAAGTCATATTCATTTTATTTATTTGTAAAATTTTTATCTTTAAATATTTTTTATCGAGTATGTAACTATTTACGAGAATATTTTCAATATATTTATTTAAAACATATTTCAATGTTTTGAAGAAAAGGTGTCATATAAAATGTAATCATTATCATATTTATTACCTACCACATATGCTTTCTTTCTTAATTAACATATTTAATTTTCACATATTATAAAATAATTATCATTATTACACTTTTATTTCATACTTATCAACAAAAAGAATCCCATGTCAATCATATCTAATTCATTTAATTTTTTTCTCATTAAAATGGTAGGTTATGAAATCACAATCAATTTAATTCTACCAAAAATTTAAAAGAAAAGGTAAGTTGTTTGGGGTGGGGGGGGGGGGGGGGGGGGGGGGGGGGGAGAGCTTTTTATTTGTATGTATATGTATGAGTATGTATAATATATACATATATGTGCTTACATAGATACAAGTAGGGGCATTTGTAAATATTAAAAATAAATATTTATCAATTTGTTTGCTGAAAATAAATAGAAATGAGCATTTTTCTATTACAAATTTTGCTTTCAAAAACATCTTCTTACCAACTTTTGCAATTTATTTAGTAAAATGTTAAACAATTAACTTATTTTTCTAAACACAAATAATGTTTTACCCTTGTAGTTAACGTTAAGAATTTTATGAACAAATTTAAATTAAGTTTAAGCGGCATATGAATATTAATTTCATATTATGTGAGCGTTTGTCTGCTCGATTTATCAAGATTATAATGCAATTATCATTTTAAAAAATATATTTTTATAAATATGTTAATTAAATTTTAATTTTTATTTTCAAACAATCCCATAATTTGTCGGGGAGGGAAGAGGTTAAATGAAATTTATTCTTATATGATATGTGAAATGAACAAATATACCCTTACAAAAAAATTAGCAAATTATCACTGTGTTTCAAAAAATAGAGCAAATTATCCCCTATCAATAATTAAGATAGAGGATAATTTATTTTATTTTTTAAAATACGAGAAAAAATCTGTTATTTTATTTTTTTATATATTTTTTTTTGCTCATTTCTCGTATTATATAAATAAATTACATTTTTTCCCGGGAAGTATAGTGTGTGTGGGTGAAGGGAGGAGAGAAAGACAAAATTGATAAAAGCGTGTGAGAATTGTTGGGTCTGATATGGCCTTTGCATTTATGAAAAAGAATTTGCAACCCTTTAATTCATATCTTCAAACAAGATTCACTCTTCCTCACCCCATTCATATTCATTTCATCCTATTCTAACGAAGACAAAACGAATGAATGAACACAATGCCCATCATCAAATATCAAATATAAAAATAAAATCATACTCTCTCCCATCTCTCTCTAGACTCGTAGGGCTGCATATATAGAACTGCACGTGTGCAGTGTATAGGTCTCAGACCCCATCATAGCTAGAGCCAGTTCTTTCTTTTTTCTGTTTTCAAGAAACTTGATCAAACTCATCTGCTATTATATATACTTCACAACACACACATATATGTGTATGTAGATAGGTAGAAGCAATTTTTATAAGAAAAAAGAAAAGCCCACAAAATATTTCTTGATTTCTTTGGCAGAAAATAGAGTTGAAATGGGATGTCTGATTTCGGACAGTTGGGTTGTGGTGGTTCTTCTGTTGCCGGTTTTTTGGGTTTTTTATAAGGTATGGATGATGATGATGAGAAGGGATGAAGTGGAGAGAAATGGAGGGGGTTTTGCTGTTCCGAGAGGGAGCTGGGGTTGGCCGTTGATAGGAGAGACGCTGGAGTTCATAGCATGTGGTTATACCTCAAAACCTGTCAGCTTCATGGACAGGCGCAAATCTCTGTAAGAATAGGAATTTCGTTTTCTGTACGAGTACTATGTTGTTTAATTCCTTTTTCTTCTGTCTGATGAGAACTGGTTTTCTTTACTTCTGTTGTAGATTCATTTGCTGTACACACAGATACACACACCATATGTGTGTGTGTGTGTGTGTGTGTGTGTATACATGTATGTGTGTGTGTTTTCATGGTGATGAGTTCATATGTCTGTGTGTGTTTGTGGAAGTGAAAAGACATGCTCTTTTCAGGAATTACCGCTGTAGTTTCATTAGTTAAAACGTTTACAGAATGGAAAAGTTTCACCATTTTCTTGGGATAGTAGAGGAGTTAAAAGTTCTTGGATTTGGGGCGAAATTTGATGTTTTAACTCTTGAAATTTTAATTCGGACCGGGTTAGGCCAGACTTGAATAGAGTACACTAAAAGGAAAGCGACCTATGACGCGACAAGCGTATTGGTTTAGTTCGGTCAAACTGATTTGGATTAGAATTTTCAGTTTTAACACATGTGATAGAACCATGTAGGAATTTGAAGGGGCAAAAAGTCTTGAATTTCACTTAATTTACATGTAAAATTTGGGTTCACATCATATTTTAATTCAAGTATATAATATTTAAAAGTTTTTTTTTTCTTTAAAATACACAGGTAATATGAATTTTATACATGTGGAGCGTATACATAAAATGAATAAAGAAATGTAAAATTGATTCATAATAGAAAATCTATGCCGTTTCCGCTCCATTTTTTGGTGGGGATAAATGCATGCTTTTTTTTTTCTAATACTTTATTTCTGCGAGCCGACATGCATGATTAGTCATTAGTTATTAATTGAATAAGTTTATGCTTAGAAGCAAAGTTAAAGTACCAAAGTGGCTAATTAATATATATATTGATTCCCTTCAACAGGGAAAGCACTTAAGATAATTCGATGAAAAAGTTAGGAAGACTGCTAAATCATGGATGGTGCTGAATTGTTATAATGGTTTAATTGTCGCCAGAATTGTATGCAATCGTGTATAGCATTTTGGCCTAATTTGTATGGTTTACTTCAACTAAACTACATCAAGTATTGATGTAGGGAGTTTCTGTTTCTTGTGTTACGGCTCCCGTTATGAAGAAGTCTTTACCCGAATTAGGTTTACCCTCACTAAACTAACCTCGTTGCAAGTGTTCTTGTATTTGTTTTGTGATTGCTTACTCTTCTTAAATGGTGCACCAGTGACGTGAAAGTGTAACGTGAGCTGGTTCGGGCTGGAATTTTTCCAACGTTGCTTAGCCTTTCTATTTGTTGTGTGTTGGATCAGGTACGGGAATGTCTTCAGAACTCACATTTTGGGGAAGGCAATAGTAGTGTCTACCGACGCAGAAGTGAACAGAATGATTTTGCAGAACCATGGGAATGCTTTTATACCTTGTTATCCCAAGTCCATCACTGAACTTCTAGGGAAATCCTCTATACTGCAAATGAACGGGTCATTGCACAAAAGAGTGCATGCCCTTATTGGAGTTTTCTTGAAATCGCCACAATTCAAGGCCCGAATCACTAGAGACATAGAGAATGTCATCCGCGTCTCCTTATCGAATTGGATGAACAAAAGTTGCCAAGTTTACGTTCAAGATGAAACCAAAAAGGTTGGTCTTCTGGTACACATGCAAATACTGTTTGTGTGTGTGTTTGTGCGTGCGTGCGTGCGCTTTTCTCTGTCATTCTTAGGAGGTCACAGGACTTGGGAGTTCCATGGCAGTCACAAATATGCACGCAGTGGACATCCATCATACATCATACATGGATTATTGTGATTGTCTGATACTCAAGGCCTCTAAGCCTCCTAAGAATTAGCTACAACAATGACTGGAAATGGTTTCTTTTTCATGTAATATGGCAGATTACATTTGAAATTTTGGTGCAAGTGCTATTGAGCGTCGGCCCAGGTGAAGAAATGAACTTCCTAAAGAGGGAATTCGAGGAATTCATCAAAGGCCTAATTTGTTTGCCGATCAAGTTCCCCGGAACAAGACTGTATAAGTCTTTGAAGGTATACATTTTCTGCTACTTTTCAAGTTTTCCCGAGGGTTACAAGTGTTGTTCTTTCTCGACAGGCGAAGGAGAGACTGTTGAAAATGGTTAACAAAATTATAAAGGAGAGGAAAAACGCAATGCAGAAAACAGAAGAAAACGGGCCACCAAACGACGCAATTGATGTGCTACTACGTGACACTGGGTACTCCGACGAGATGCAGCAGCGCCGGCTCCCGTTGGATTTTATCAGTGGGAACATAATAGAAATGATGATTCCGGGAGAAGAGACTGTGCCGACAGCCATGACACTAGCAGTTAAATTTCTGATCGACAACCCTGTCGCCTTAGCCCATTTGGTGGTACGTAGATGTTGGTTTTGAATTTGAATATTTCATCGCAATCATGGTCCGATTATGATTTACCTTATTTTCTCAAAATGCAAGGATGAGAACATGGAACTTAAGAACAGAAAGACCAGACATGTGAAGAATATTCTTGGACAGATTACATGTCTTTGCCATTTACTCAAGATGTAAGTCCATTTCCAATCACTAATTCAAAGTAATAATTTGTTGTGGAGTACCCTATTTTTTAGAAAAAATACTATGCATCTATTGATTTTTATTTATTTATTTTTTCACGCAACCTATTACTAGTTATTCGTCATGACTAGGTTATCAGTGAAACTCTTAGACTGGCAAACATCATCAACGCGGTGTGGAGAAAAGCTCTCAAGGATGTCAAAATAAAAGGTTAAACTTTTATTAGATTTTATGATAATATTCATTTTTTTGCTCGAAAAAAATGCTTCAATGTGAGTGGATTTTTACTCTATTTTCAAGACTTGTTTGTTGCCTTTATTGCCAGAAGAAGCTTCACAACTTCTGCTCATCACACATTTTCAGGTTACTTGATACCTAAAGGATGGTGCGTTTTGGCGTCGTTCAGCTCCATTCACATGGATGAGATGAATTACGAAAACCCTTACGAATTTGATCCGTGGAGATGGAAGGTGAGACCCGTTTACCGAGTCTTGATCATGTGTGTTGTGAGTGACTCCATACCTATCCAATAATTGGAGTGGGTGTAGATTTCACACGGAAGAAATTAGTAAGCGCTTCGGACATTCTCTTTGTGAAGTTTGAGGACATGCATGATTTTATGTTTGGATTTTGACATTACAGCAACAAAACTCTCGTATGTTTTATTACATCCATCTCCTAGAGAGTTAGTGTAATCACTGACTGTACGCTACCCGAACCCTTCATTTCAAGCTTCATAATGTTTGCACATACGTATTAAAAATTAAATGATTCTCCTCTACAACAGATTCAACACAGAAACTTGGAGAGGGTATTTTTTTTAATTTGAAAACAATGGATATAATCAGTAATTATGCGGATAAATAGAATAGTTTAATCTGAAGCATTGCTTTATTGTGATGGGACATTTGCTACCAACTTGTTATTTGTCCGACGTGAATGTAATGCCAGAAAATTTATCATTTTTAATACATTGCGATTATTGCAGTTTGATTGTTTTTCTATGTTGTTTCCTACAGAAAGTTGGAGCTGCTGTAAGTAGCAATCTTTTTACGCCATTTGGTGGAGGGCAGAGGCTGTGTCCCGGTCTGGAACTCTCGAGGCTTGAAATCTCGATTTTTCTTCATCATCTTGTTACGACTTATAGGTAAAAATAAGTACATTTCTTGCATTTGAATGTTAAATGATTTAGGTAAATAATTACATTTCTTGGATCCAAAATTAAATAATTAAAATTTGCTGAAGAATAATGTTAGATGATTGGTCGGGTTTGAGGCCTTGCGGTGGGGCAAAGTCTCCTATATGTCTCGTGGGGTAGAAGAATAAACTATGATAAGAAAATTACACCACCACCTCTTCTTCAACTTCAGTAAAATCACATAAACTTTTCCCTTACTATTTGATTTATTACACACCCTTTTTATTACACTAGTGATGTTTTCATACAAGTAGGGTGGCACATCAGTGTAATGAAAACATCACTAGCAGAGGGTATCGGTTTAGTAAAGACAAACATCGGTGACTCTGTGCAATTATTCAAATTCTACGAATGGTTTCTATAACTTGATTATAGTTAACGGGGTGTAACTCTTAAACGAAGAAAAGACTATGAGTATGTTTACACACTATAATTTTTGGGATACGTGTCGTGTATACGGTAAATGCAACACAGGACGTAATACAAATTTGCAATAGAAAGTCCAATTTGGTAATTTCTAAAAGGAATGTGTATTGTTTCATGTTATCCTTTCTTCTGTAGTTTACAAACACGACGTTGCTATCATAGTGATGAATAATGGTAGGTAAAATGAGCTTTCTCCCACATCCTTTGCAGATGGGCTGCCGAGAAGGACGAAATAATCTACTTCCCGACTGTCAGAATGAAGAGGAAGCTTCCCATCACCATCATGCCCTTACAGCAATGAATTTGCAGCTAACAAAAGTGGTTCCATTACACTCCCCCCCCCCCCCACACCCCAACCACCACCCCGCTTCGGCTTGCCTTAACTGGTTCTAGTTAACGGCTTCATCAAATACCATGTTCTTTTTTTTTCTATTTTTTATGCGAATATGATTGAAATCTTGATAAGTATTTAGAAGAACATGGGGTACTAAAACTACATTATAGAGTTTGTCCCACCTTTGCTGTCTGAAATGTCGCCTTTGAAGGAGGGGTCTTTCAGGCCGTGGTACGACAAAAAAATTGCAAGTTGGGGGCAGAATGATGATTCTTCTTCTTTCTTCTTCGCTCTCTAACATAAATTATGTTTGCATACTGTTAGTTGGAGTCTTGGATAAGAACATTTTGGGTGATTATGGTAAACCACAAAGAAAGGGTACAATGTGGTCCAGTCCCATGCTGTCCGTTTTTATCGGTATCCCATCAATAATGCCTACCGAGTATTTTGATCAGTTGGCAGGAAAAATATTGGACTGGACAAGATGGATTATCTTTCTTGTGTACTCATTTGGATCATGATTTCATCTCAACAGTTGTTCTTAATTGTTGTAATGTGGAAATGGTTGTTGTTGTTCGATGTCTTAGAAGTGGATGTGGTTAGATTTGCCGAAATCCTAGGAATTTGATCTATGGATTTTTTGTGTTAAATGTGCGAACAATGTCCTTCTGGATCTATTAGCATGTGTCAACAATGAATCCATTTTGTTAGATTCATTAGGTTTTTACCCAAAGAACTGTTCATCAATGTTCTTTTGGATTGGGAGTTCCGATTTTTATATAGTTTTTTAGAATATTATTATAAATTACTGTGTTTTGCGATTTATTTATTTCACTCATCTTCAAACTTTTCTACAATTTCTTCACACACTTTTTCTTTAAAAAAAATAGTAAAATTGAAATAGTAATTTTTATTTCAATGTTTAGACGTTCACAAAAATTTTGAGTTTGTAAAAATAGATAACAAGACAAGAAAATCACGGGCAAAATAAATTTATCAATTTGAATTTAAGTGGTTTACAATATCTGAAATTCAATGTAATTCCCTGATTCTTCTTTATGGATGTGGATTCAAGGTTCCGGGACATGATCTTGAATTGAATGTACAATCTCCTTCGGAATCGTGAAAGGCTATTGTGTCTACGTTGAAATATAGTATCAAAGTCTTATGGGTGCAGAGCTTCATCGTGACAGAAAGCTTTTGGACTTGCTCTTATTTTGAATTTTGTAATGTATGTATGTAATGATTTTGAGATGTGAAGGCCATTTTTTACAGGCTCATGTAAGGCTTTAGACAGTTTGGATTCACTTTCTTGAGCTTATACACCGTGAGCTTTGACATGGATCAATCTCTTGATGGATTGTAGTTGGACATATACTTAACCCAATTTAGCCAATCCAAAAGAAATAAATTTATATTCATTTTGGATTGAGCCATGAAAATATATATAACCTAAATTTAGTATGGATTCATGATTTCATTGTCTTAAAAATATGAAAAGCCTAAATTTATTATGGACTTTTATTTTGGAGCCCAATCATTAGCTAATTTATTTGGGCTTTAATTGATAATTTATCCAAAATATTTTGATGTCAACAAACGCTATATAATTTTTTAATTGAGATGCTATTTGTAATTTTCTATCAATGAAGGATGTTCGTGATTATATTGAATAATGTTAAACCTGACGGAAGATTTCTGTAATTCACCCTCCCAAAAATTCCATTTTCTCCTGTCTCTGAAAGTTAGAGACATAAAACACAACTATGGGCAGAACTAAATGAGCTTGCATCAAACAGATTTGGCATCAGACAGCAACAATATGCAGTTGGATGATATCATTATATATAAAATGCTGAATGGCTCAATCACAGCAATACCGTAATGTGGCACTTCGTGCTTCTTAGTCATTAGTCCCAATGTCTTTGTAGTTCTTATAGCTCTCACAAAATTTGGACAGCCTAAACCAGGATAATCAGACAGGACTTGCTCATGCACATTGTGCAGCCACGAACCATATTTTAGAGTAAAGGAACAGGAATAAAGCATAGAAGCCCGGCATCATCTTGCAGATATCAGCAGATAAACTGTTAACCTCTCTCACTTGGGCTAGAAAAACACATTCTCAAAATTTTCGTGTTCCCCGTCTGTTTTAACAAAAGGACTGTAAGTAGAAGAAATAATTACTACTTTCTTATTGACAGTCTTCAGGCTGAACAATTTCGACTCCACTTGCACTAGCACTGCAAATGGTAGATCTCAACAGGCTCCTCTTTGGCTACATTGGAGCGTATATTATATCTACCGACTCAATGTAGGGGCGGTAAAGGAAAGACCATAAGACCTGGGTCGAAAATAGAAATGAAACTGTGGAGATTACTGGAGCTTGAAGAGGCCAATCAGTGCAACAATTGAAAAATCTTAAACTCCATCCATCATAATGGCAAAGCTTTCATATGATATGTGAAAAGGGAGGTTAAGTATCTAACTTAAAGGGGAACAAGCCAGGCCTAAGTAAAGACAAAAGGATAAATCAAGCCGTAGCTGCTTTCTTCTTCTCCTCTTCAATCCGTTTCAACTCAACCAATCTTTCTTGCCAGGCTCTTTCTCTTGCTACTGCAGCCATTTTCCGCTCCACCCTTTTCATGATCTTTTTTCTTTTAGCCTCTTGCAACTGAGCTTTGCGCTTCCTTTTTTCAGCCTACATCAGGATAAGTTATCAATTTTCACGACGATAAGAAGCAATGGCCATATCCAACATCCAGAATGAGGGTGCCAGGGCAAACCAAAAAGCAAGGGTGTTTAGCAGTTGAAATGAGCATCTTAATAAAACAACAGCTGTTAAAGATGGAACCTAAAACTAATGCTATAAGTTCCTTAACAAAGGCAAACGGAGTAACTGTTGAGCATTTGATTGAGCACTAATTCAGAAGCCATGGTAACATCTGTCAATGGCAGTAGCAATACTAAGATGTGGTAACCAATCTGTTCTGAAACCTCAATCAGTCACAAATTAAGGTTTGACATAGCAATCAAGAAGATTTAGGGCAGCCTCCAAGAGTCTTTTTCAAAGCTGAAAATAATTCTGAAATTTGTTCAGATGACCAAATAAAAAAAAGCCTTTGAATATTTCCCCAATTTTCCCCTCAACGAAACCTGCTGCGAGAAGCAACTTGGGGTTAGCTTCCAGGAACAGCAACCAATAAAAGAGATCCCAGCCTATAACCATCCTATATGCATGAAAAATAAACATAGCTGGACCGTCGAATATCCTTATTCACTTGTTCTTAAGCTCAAGTATAGAAACAATTTTTTATGCTCAAGCTTAGCTTATACGGTCCATTTGTGGTCGAGCTTGAGACATAGCACTAGTCACACATATGTAAGTAATAATTGATTCCAATTATTATAGTTATGCAAAAATAAAATTGCTATTGATATTATATTTACTAAAAAAAATATAGATTCAAGACATTATAAATAATATGACTAAATGTAGTCATTGCAATTAACAAAAAAAATTTATATCAAATACATTTATGTTAATATTCGACTAACATGAATGTTAATAAAAGTATAGGTAATAATTCGTTAATTATTTATTTTTCTTAAAAAGATATCTACTAAATTTTATTTGAAATTAAACTAACGCGTATTGTTTATGGAAGCACTTTAAAAAGATTTAACTCCAAAACATGCCAAGAAATAGCACTTATTTGATTCTAATGGTATTATGTCATTTTTGGTCATTTTACCAACAAAAAGACCTTATCATGTGAAACACCTAACATCTTATAAGATGTGAAAACATTTCATTTTATCCAAATGCTTTAGGAGCTTATTTTTAAGATAAGATCCATCATCTTATAAGCTGTTTTAGAAAAGCTTAGCCAAACACCCTTTTAACTAATCATGCAACCATAGCGTAAGAGGTTTTCTTAGGTTGATTAACATAGCAGTATTATGTGATTTCATGAGTGCATAATTCAATCCATGCCAGGATAAACCTACTAACAGTTCTACACATTTCTTGATCTATCTCCAGTATAACAGAAAACCATTTTGGTAATGAAACCTAATCAAGTTCGTAACTTCCATCCTCTTGCATGCTCATCATACAGAAATGCTAAGATTTTGAAGGATACAGACCATCCAACACCAGTACTAATTCATTATTCCTTGGTTCCTCAACTAGGCGTATATCATTGACAACTCCAAGATCTTCCAAGTCACCACTAAGTATACAGTAACCATTAAGATAAAAATTTAGAATGTACGCTCTTTATAACTGCATTTCAAAATGGTCATTACAATGTCCGGAGATTGATTCTAAAACTTGCTAGTTAGACTCTAACTATTTGTATCTGAATCACTTAGCAAGCACTAGAAAGCTCATCCTAAGCTCCCATACAAATTGAAATAACATTATAACAATGAAATTGAATCATCTCTATAGATTGTCATGAAGTTGAAACATACCATTATAAAAGCACGATGCTGTTTGATTCTCTTCTTCTCGTTCCTTCGCTTCACACTTCCCTCATTTGGTTGGTTCGGAAGAATGGGTTCCCCAGGAGCACATTTCACCCACGCATATGGACCTACCAATTTTCGCACAATCAATTATTGATTCTACTTCTCTTTCGCATCTTCAATCACAAAGTACCACAAGTTTTGAACAATAATGAGATAAATGTAAGCATGTCAAAACCCCTAAAACCCTAACGTCTTCCGAACCTGGAGGTTTCAAGCTGGCTCTTTTACGGCGAGGCTTGTCGCTAGGTCTACGTTTCGGGTATCTGGTGTCCGTAAGACTGTGGAAGGCACTGCTCGGAGGAATCCAGGGTAGATTGCGAGGGCGGGGGGAGAAATAAGTGGCGAAGCTCCGGCGGAGAAGTGGTGGAGAAGGTTTTTGCTGCTGGAGAGAAACGAGAAGCGGGTAATAGGATCCTGGATACGGGTCGGATTATGGATCTAAATGCTCCGAAACCCATTGCTGTGAAGTGATCAGAATGAGATGAATACCGAGTGAGAGATGGCGTTTTGACGGCTCGTACATGGAAAATGTGGAGACAGGAGGAAAATGAAGATTCGAACGACGTCGTAAAGGTATTATATTCGGTTAATTTCACTTTGGCCCCCACATTATTGCTATTTTACATAAAAAAAAAAAAAAAAAAGCCACATAACTTTTATGACAAATTACAACAACCTCTTCTGAGACTTGATATAATTATAAATACCCCTTTATTGTTTAAAAAATTACATATACCTCTGATATTTAATGAATTATGTAATCTGTAAATAGAGGTATAAATTTGTCAACTTTGCTTTACTGTATTTTTTTTATTTTTTAAAAAATTAAAAACTTATATGATAATCAAATGGGATGGATGAAAAAATTTAAAAATTATAAAAAAATATCCACTTAATCCATAAAAAATAAAAAATTGAAAAAAATAATAAAAATTTAATTTTTAATTTGCAAGGGCATTTACTCAATTCACTACAAAAAATGGATAGAAACCTAACGAATTGGGTTGATTGTTAGACTGACATTAAAATTAAAGGATATTGATAATTTTTCACACAACAAGAAAGTATTCATAATTATGTCAAACCTAAGGAGAGATCATGTAATTACCCTAACTGTTATGTTGTATCAAATGAACATTTCAAAGTCCAAACCATCCATGTGAATTGATCTTGTTCTTGTTCTAAGCAAAATTTATGAATAATCCATATTTTGCTAAATAAAAATTTAAGGGTTAAAGGTAGACATCCTCAACATTTAGGTCAATTTGCACTTTGCCCCCAATCATTTCTTTTTTTACAAGTCACTTTCCAACCTTTGTAATTTTTGCAGATTACCATTTTCAGACCAAAATTAAATCAATTTTTCGGCCGTTTGAAATGCACGCACCTAGGTCCAATTTTTAAAAGGTAAATTTGTATTTTTCACTTTTATTGAAGAAAAAAACACACGAAAATTTCTTCTTCATCCATTGCACCACGACCATCTCTTCATATCCATCCTCTGTCGCTTGGGACGAGCTCAATGAGGACGACATTTTCTATACCAGCGATTTTTCCGAGTCAAAAAAGTGTAATTTCATATTCTAATCGAAATAAAAAAAAAAAAAAAGAACCAAAAATGCTTCTTCTCATCCATCATTGTTGTCAAGCTTTTGAGATAAATAAGCCTAAATTAGTAGATCTGGCATTCAAGTTGAAATGACGCTAGAAAAGAAGTTTTTGGATACTAAATGAGTAGAATTTTCAAGTTTCTTGTGGGTGGTGCATTTCTTGTTAAAAGAATTTAAGAAGAACAGTTGGGTTGATGTAGATGTCGAGGAGGTGTGAGAAGATGTGGCAATGGAGGAGAAATTACCGCATTTAGGGTTTTGGCTGTGGGTGGGGGTTTGAATTTTGAGAGGCTTGATGAAGGTGAGTAACAATGGCGGATGCAGAAGAAGAAGACACATTTAAAAAAACAAAAAGAAATAGATTGTGAAATTACAATTTTACTCTATTCTAAGCCCAATTATAAGTGCATGTATTCACACGTATGGAATATTCTCATTTGATTCGCTAGAAAGTGTAATGTGCAGCAAAAAATAAAGGTTGGACGGTTGAATGTAAAAAAAAATAAAGCAAAATTACATTTTTGGTCCTGTAACTTTAGGTCGTTAGCACTTTAGTCCTGTAACTTACTTCATTTACACATTTAGTCCTTTTTTTGACGAATTTAGTTTTGAGCATCTCACATTTGGTCCTTTTTTTTACAAATTTAGTCTTGTGTTGACAATTTTGGTCCTATTCAAACTATAATAAATCTCATTTTTGATCCTGTAACTATGAGTCGTTAGGACAAAAATTGTCAATACAGGACTAAATTTGCCAAAAAAGGACCAAATGTGAAATGCTAAGAACTAAATTCGTCAAAAAAAGGACTAAATGTGTAAATGAAGTAAGTTACAGGACTAAAAGTGCTAACGACCTAAAGTTACAGGACCAAAAATGTAATTTTACCAAAAAATAATTGGGGGCAAAGTGCAAAACCCCTTATACGTTGGAGGAGTGTCTGCTATTAACCCAAAATTTAAATCGAATTAAGTTTATTAAAATTGACTTTGATTAGAGGAGTCTAATCGTCACAAAATATTTCTACCTTAAAGATAATAACTACAAGCATCTAATTTCTATTATTCTTTTAAATATTTGTATATAAGTTTTTTTTAATGCTATTTTAACAAAAAAAAACATTCGCCTAATATTTTTGTCGCAAGTGCATAGATAAAATTTTACACGTCGAGTGTACCCAACTTTGACAATTTTGTAACTGTAAGCAGATTAATGTGCAAATTTCTGTATAGAGACATTTGAAATCGTTTATTAAAATTCTTCATTAAATATAAATCATTCCATTCAAATGTAGTTTTAAATACTTCGATAGCAAAATTTTGACAGCTTGAACATGGAAAATGTGGAGACAGGAGGAAAATGAAGACCCGTACAACGTCGTAAAAGGTATTCTATTTTTCGGTTAATTTCAGTTTGGCCCCCACATTATTGCCATTTTCCATAAAAAGCCCACATAACTATTAGGGTAAATTGCATAAAATCCCCCTGTGTTTTAATTTTTTAGCTAAAAACCCCCTGTGTTAATTTTATTGACAAAAAAACCCCTATATTTTTTAAAATAATGCATACTCTCCCCCTCCGTTAATTAGTGTTAACAGCGTTAAATTTTTTAAGAAATTGACCGTTATACCCTTGTAGTGATAGCCATTGATTTTCGATAAATAGAAATGGACGGTCCAGATTTTAGTTTATTTTAAATATATATTTTATACTGTATATATAATTATGTATATATACACATTTATATATATGCTAATTTATATATCTATATAATATATATAGATATATATATATATACTAAACGCCACCACCGCTGTGGGCGGCGACTCCCCTGGGCGACAACGAGGCGTCGCCCAGCTCACCGTCGCCCGTCGATCTGGGCCGACGGGGTCTTCCTCCCCCCCCCCCCCCCTTTATTAATTTTTTATTTTATATAAATTTTATTTATAAATATATACAATATTAAACAATCTAAATTTGAAATTTTTATTTTTTGAAAAATAAGTAAAAATAATTTAATTTTTCAATATTTAAAAATAATAAAATAACTATTAAATTTTATTTTTAAAATATGGTAATTGTAATTAAATATTATTTATAAATAATATAATTTATTAAAATATATTTATATGAAATAGTAATTTAATATTGTTATTAATATATTTGTTATAAATTGACTTTTATTTGTATTCATATAAATATTTAAACTTGAAAAGTTAATTTTAGTATATTAAACTTTGTATTATGATTTGTTCACTAAAATTTAATTAAAAATGATATATTTTAAGTATTTTAAGTATTTTATTTTTAATATATTTTATATATAAATAAAATTTATTAAATACATCAAACTAAATAATAAATAAATAAATCAGTAATATATAATTTTTTAAAATATATTTAAACTAAAATAGTGATTTTCTTTTATATATCAAATAAAGGGGTAAAATAGACATTTGTAAATATAAAATAATGTTAAAAAGTGATAAAAAGGAAACCCACTCTCATTTAGGCGAGTGAAATGCACTCTCCGTTAATTTCTAACGGAGAGGGGGTATTTTGCTGCTTTTTAAATAACATAGAGGTTTTTTTTGCCTATAAACATAACACAGGGGGTTTTACATTATTTTTCTAAAACACAGGGGGGTGTTATGCAATTTATCCATCCATGTGAATTGATCTTGTTCTAAGCAAAATTTTTGAATAATGTCTCTTTCTTTTTTAACACCAAATGCAGATCTTACTTATGTATAATAATATAGCTTCTAATACATTAGTCCAAGAAATAATGTCTCTTTTTGCTAAATAAAAAATTAAAATTGAATTAATTTTATTAAAATTAGCTTTGATTAGAGGAGTCTAATCGTCACAAGATATTTCTACCTAAAGATAATAACTACAAACATCTAAGTTCTATTATTCTTTTAGTTTTAAATATTATTTATATACAAGTATTTGGGATAATTATATTTACAACCCTTCACCTATTGTCTTTTTACACAAATCACCCATGTCTTTTGAAAAATTACAGAAATCACTCCTAACAACGTTTAAAATTAAAAAATGCCCCAGTTGATTAGGTCAACCTTTCAAATAATTTTTTAAGGATAAAAATGCCCTTAGGGATATTTTGTAATTATCAAAAGATAGAAGGGGTGTCAAAGTAATATTTATGAAGATAAGTAATATGACCTTATATATATTTTTAATTAATTATACCAATTTTTTTAAATATAAATTATTATATTAAAATTTTTTTATTGAATCTCTATATAAAACTATACTTTTAAATAATTAAAATATTAAATTATTTAATTAATATATAAATTATTCCTTGGTAAAATGATTAAAATTAACAGATTGTTTATCCTCTAATTTTTATTGGTTACTAACTTTACTAAAATTATAATTAAAAATAATTTATGTATTTTATATAAATCTTATTAGAATTAATAAAATAAATAATTTATTTATTAAAAAGATATATTAAAATTTTATAGTATTATTTTAAAACAAACTATCCCTTCTTCCCCAACACACCGCCATGCCCACCTTAACCCCCATTTTTATTAAAATATTTTTTTAATAAATAAAAAAATTTATTTTATTAATTTTAATTAGATTTATATAAAATACATAAGTTATTTTTAATTATTATTTTAGTAAAACTTAGTTATAAATACAAATAGATGAACTAATCTTTTAATTTTAATAAATTCAAATAATTTATAAGTGCGATAATTTTTTAATTTAAATTTAGAATCTATTCACTAATTTTATTTATATATTAATTGAATAATTTAATATTTTAATTATGAAAAAGTGCATTTTATATAGAGATTTAATAAAAAAAAGTTAATAAAATAATTTAAATTTAAATTAAAACTTAGTATAAATAATAAAAAATATATATGGGGTCATGTTACTCATTTTCATAAATATTACTTTGACACCCCTTCTACCTTTTGATAATTATAGAAATACCCCTAAGAGCATTTCTGTTCTTTAAAATTTATTTTAAATGTTGACCTAGTCAATAGGGGCATTTTTTAATTTTAAAGACTACCACGAACTATTTCTATAATTTTTTAAAAGGTAAGGGTGGTTTGTGTAAAACTGTCAATGTCTGAATCATCCCTAAGTATTTTTCTTAATGCTATTCGCTTAATCTTTTTGCCGCAATTGCATAAAATAGATATTGGTTTACACGTAGAGTGTATCCAACGTTGACAATTTTTGTAACTGTGTCCAAATTGTTAATAATTAAGACATCTTACCCATGAAGTTATTACAGACAATTTGCTGTTAGCTCATAACACGGTGGGGGTGGAGGTGGGGGTGGGGGTGGGGGCTAAACTGTCCTAATAACAAATATTTTAAATTTGTTTGGTAATTTTGTATTACAAAAAAATTCAATTCCTTCAATCATTTAGAAAAATGTTTATGTAATAATGATAGATTTATTGTAAATATATGTATATATATATATATATGAATGCATACATCTTTTGGTATTCTCTCATAGTTCCTAATACCATTTTGTATCCCCATGATGTATTGTAATTATAATAGTTATTAATGTAGTTTGTAACCACAATTTTAGTGGTCTATAAATACCAGCATGTAATCATTTGTAAATAAGCTTTTGGAAGAATAAAAAAAGAGATTTGGAGAGAATAATATTGTTTTCTTATATTCTATTAGGAGTGATAGGCTAATAAACTTAAAATTTTTCTAAGTTTATAACACGTTATCAGCACGAGGTTACACTCGATCAAGGTAGAATGTTAATTTTTCTAGTATAATTTTATTCTTTGTTTGTTTACCTCTACAATATCATAGTTACTTTTGTTCTTGATTATTTAATAATGATATATAAATAATCATATTTTACACATTTCAATGTCTCCTGAAGTGGACATATATATAAATCAAAGATATATAAGATTTGATATTGCCTCCCTATGATGCATGGATACGGACACGACATGGACACGGAGACACAAAAAATGTAAAAAGATTAGGACACGACACGGCACTGACACAGCTATATATATAATATATATTTTTATTATATATATCTGAATTTCTTATAAAATTGAAATATCCAATAAAAATATTAAGATAAAATTTAAAATAAGCATGTCTTACATCTATATTTTTAATCAAATGTGGTTTTAAAAATATACATAATTAGTTTACTTTAAAAAGAACACAATAAAAAATTTAACAATTTAAATTAGTTAAATTATCTTTAACATCTCTTGAATTTCTAGTAATTTCATCCTAATACTTTTAGTTTAAGATGAATGGAATAATTCTTTTTCTATTTTATTAAGCCTAAAGTTCTTTTTAAAAAAAAAGCCCAAAATTTTTAAAAAATAAAATAAAAAAATCAAAAAGTGTCCAAAACGTGTCCGACACTCCTCCCAAATGTGTCGGACACGCCAACAGCCGTGTCCGTGGTGTGTCCGACGCCGTGTCCCTTTTTTCTATTTTTTTTTAATTTTCGGACACTCAAATGCCGTGTTTGTGTCCAACACGTGTCCGACACTGCATCGGGTATCTTTTCGGAGTGTCCGTGCATTATAGTTGCCTCTAGAAGTAGGCAAATGATTCTTGATTACATCCCCTGAAGTGGATGTATTTATAAAATTTCATTGCTTCCTAAAGTAAGTAATGAATTAAATTATCTCCGGTAGTAGGTAAACTATTTTATACCAAGTATTTACAATACCATCCCCCAATCGATGATAAATATAATATTTGATTTTCTCACCACATGAAGTATTATGAGATAATGGCTTGATCAAGAAGCCCGAAGCTTCTTTGTTTATTTAATTGATCCGGGATAATTTTTGATGTCATAGTATAGATATTGTGAAAAAATATGATTAACTTGAAGTTAATTTATTAATTTACTTTACCTACATAGTTTTCTTTCATATGTATATGTATGTACTTTGCATGTCTTCTAGTATATTTATATGCAATAAAATTTAATTATTAACAAAATAAATTTGACATGAATACCATTTAATGGCCATTTATAACATTATAAGATTTATCCGAAACTTAAAATATATTTAATACCATGTATGTATGTCATAATAATTCAATTTAATTACATAATAACTTATATGTTTCTTATTGTTAGTAATGTTTTTATGCCATTTTTACTTTATATTCATGTACAATACATTTGATTTTATTTACATGTATATGTTAAATGTTATGCTAAAAAGTGCGTTTTAATTTGTTGTAGCTTAATGGTCAATCTTATAAAATTGGATTTCATTGCTCTTAATATTTTTGGAATAAACTATCTGTCATGGATCCTTGATGTCGAACTGCATTTGGCAAGTAGCAAACTGGAAAAAATAATAAAAGAAAAAAACTACTGCTTCTGAGCAAGATTGCTAAACCGATGATTTTGCTTTCTCACCATCTCCATAAGAGCCTGAAGTCTCAATATTTAACAGTTAAAAGTCACTTTGAACTCGAAAAGTTTAAAGGATCGATTTGACCCCCAAAAGACTGTAATATTACCACGTGTAAGATATGAGTTGATACAATTGCGATTGCAAGATTTCAAGACATTAATTTTGAGATGTTTTGAATTGTATCAAAATTGAGAATATGTGGAGATAATGTGACATATGAACAAATATTAGAAAAAAAATATTTAGTTTGTTTGGATATTTTTTTCCAATATTGTGATGTCTTTATGATTTTATAAATGAAGTTTTCCTTTACTTATTATATATCTATTTCGTTTATATAGAATGGATCAAGCCATTACCAATCTCAATGACAAGGAGCATTGTCTTGTTGATAGTGCCACTACGCATACAATTCTGAGAAACAAGAAATTTTTTTCAAACTTGTTAATGACAAGAACCAATGTGAGTACTATTTTAGGAGTTAATAATCTTATTGAAGGCTCCAGAAGAACTACTATCTTGTGACCTGAAGGAAAAGATTACATATAAATGATGCTATATATTCCAATAAATCACAAAAGAACTTATTGAGTTTTAAGTATATTCGACAAAATAATTTTCATATTGAAACCATGAATAAAGACAGTATCGAATATTTGTACCTTACAACATATAAAACTGGCGAGAAGCAAGTTTTAGAAAAAATGCAAACATATACTCTTGATTTATATGACACATTGATAAGCTCCGTTGAAACACATAACACACTAACTTCGAAGTTGGTTGATCAAAGTATTTTTACTTTGTGGCATAATAGACTTGGCAAATATATAGTTTGGAGGGAATAATCAAGGGATAGAATAGAGATTGTACTCACATTGATATTTTAATCCAAATATTTTTATTTGTGTTTTAATTTTTCAGACACGACAAAATTAGCGCTCACAACACTGATTAAAAATCTATGTGTGATTGCATCTACTACATGTGAAGCCTTGGGCCACAAGTCTAGCTTTGTACCTTACAATTTCATTTTGTTCATTTATCTTTTGTACAAACACCCACTTATAGCCAACTGGCTTGACATCCTTTGTTCCTAAAGCTACAGAGAAATCTGCCCTCTTAAAGGGAAGGAAAGGCTACGAGCATGGGCTTATATTCGTTCTTGTTAACCGCCGGGATTTATAATGTTAATTCGAGGATTTTGTGCATATAATCCTAAATTAAACGCTATAATTTGTGGCGCACCTTTGACGAAAGACTCGATCTTTGCTTTGAACGTCTTCGAATATTCTTGAGTTTTGAAGAACCGCGTAGAGAGAATTATTTGCAATTTTCCTCTGCTTTGCTTCGTTCCCGAGCTCTGTGTGTCAAAATGAGGGTGTAAGGACCCCTTTATATAGGTGTTAGAGAGGTAGAGTTGTGATCTACTTGAACACCTTTGGTATTATCTCTTTGTAATTTAATTTAAAGAAATAAATACATCATATATTTGGAATAATATGTTTGGTCAATTTGACATTATCTCTTTAATATTTGTATTTTTTAAAGACATAAATACAACCAATATTTGTCTTGATTTGATTGGAGCGTACATGCAGTTGCTCCACATGGCGCGGTCTGATTGGCTGGAATCTTCGACTGCGAAGCATTATTTGATTGGCCGTAATACTTCATTTTGACACTTGTCGGCCACTGATTTGATGACAAAATATATATTAAAATATCAATTAAATTAACTATTTATACTTGAAATTAATTTAGTAAATTTCAAAATATAAATAGAAAAATATGATAATTGATAAATAATATAGTATATGACATTTGTCATTATTTAATTGGGTGCAAAATTAATTTGCCTACAAATGCCCCCTCGAGACTCGTTCACAAATATATGCTCGAAAATATAATTTTCGAAGTGAATGAGTCGTGAAAATTTGAATCGAATTTGAATGGGCGGACCTAAATATAAATTTGTTCACCCCTTTTTTGTTTTTTTTTTGTGAATTTAAGGATTTGGGTTCATACATGTTTTTCGTAATTACCCGAAATTGAATTCTTTTCTCTTTTGCAAATGACCCACAACATTGAGCCCACTTTTAATTCAAGCCCACCAAGTATTTCTTTCTTTAGACATGTGCAGGAGTTCATTTTTTCTTTCTTCCTTAATTGCAAAGAGTTCTCTTTCGACGTCAGTGGCAATGACAAAGCTAAACACACTTCCGTTGCAATAAGGAGTTTGAACCTGATGAAGTTAATCTCCAAACAGACTTTTAATAACAACATAATTCCGCTGCCATTTGAGCTATTGAATTTGACTTAAACTATAACTCAACATTCTAATCCTACTTGCATTCAATAACTTCAATAAAATGCATATATAAGGACCTTGGCTTTGACATTAATCCAGCAACACGAATTCGACAGTTGGTGGAATCTGTAGCGTCATTCGGTAGCCAATTATATTTTGTTTGTTGATTTTTGAGTACACACGCCAGTTGTTTGCTTGAATGCCCTAAAGAATTGCTGCTGAAAATTTCATGGTTCCTTTGCAGATTTTTCGCTACTGAAGCTTTTTACTCGAATTTCTTCTGATTTTTCGAGTTGGTGCATCGTTGAAGGTCCGATTGAATCTCTTTTGTCCAACAATTTGAGAGCAACGAGAGGTTTCGTTTTTCTTTTTGACTCTCAAGTAAGTTTTCAATTCATGAGTAATCTCAAATTGAATTTGAAATATTTAGTTCGTATGTGTGCAATTGAATGATTAAAAACTTGGTTTCATATTCAATAATTCCTAGAACTAGAATTTTCAATGGCTCAATTCGTGCCAAATATTTATTTAGACCCATCCAAGCAATATATATATATATATATATATATTTGTTTTCGCCTCAATTCGTGCCAAATAGAGAGTCACAACTTTCGTGCATGGAGATTAAAAAATTCACCCTTGGTTTAAATTGTATCCTCCAAATGGATTTGAAATATTAATCTAGTCGTTCCATTTTTATGCTAAGCTAGAAAATCATGTCTTTCTTATCTAGCTTGCATTAGAGATTAATTAAGAAAATTATACTTGGCTCAAATTGTCTCCACAAATTGGACTTGAATCATGATTTTTTTTTTGTTGGAATCTTAGATCCATAATTCGGCTTGACTCATTCATGTCCTCTGTCTAATTTCATGCCACGTATAAAAAAAAAAAAAACAAATATTTCATCGCTTTGCATAGAGATTTATGGAGAATATATTACCAATTGATTTTATCTATAATTTTCGTAGAGACCTACTTTGGGGTGCATATATCACATGTTATATTTTCTTCTAATTTATTTGAGTTTTTTTTTTTGACAACTCAATTTTTTTTTATACCATATAGCATGATTTATTTTAAAGACAAATCTTCCCCTTCCGGTGAGAACCATTTGATCATCCTTGACAATCAAAATCAACCCTTGGAGAAAGGCACAATGTTAACTGTTTATGCACCCCTCATTGGTGGTAGAAATGTGAACCCATGGCCGAGATTAACCAATTCTTCTCATTTGAGCGAATGGTGTCAAGAAACTTCATTGAGCAAGAACGTCAAGGCGTGGATTTTACGAGCTAACCACCATGAGCCTCCTCGTCACCAACCATCAGACGACTTCGCCCATTTATGCACTTTGGGCCGTACCATCATTGAAGGTGATGCAAAGTGGGATGGCGATCTTCGTTTTACCGGAGAATTTCGCTACACCAAAGGATATTGGGAGTGGACTGAGGACGTGCTTAGCCGATGTGGAGATAGATTGCGCCATCTCAAAATATATGATGTTGTTTATGCTTCGTTGTTTTCTTATGACCACAATTTCGATATCGTCAAAGTATTTTGCGAAGCATAGTGCCCTCTTACAAATACTTTGCTTACTTCTGCTGGGGAAATGTCCATCTTGTTGTGGGACCTGCATGAACTTGTCGGACTTCCTATGACGGGCTGCCTTATGATGAAGTTGTACCAAGTGCGCTAGAGCTTACCGGCGTTGATGAAAAGAGAGAGAGATTTTTTCCTCGTTCCAGTAAGTATTTGCTTTATGCTTACCACTTGCTTCAAAGTGCCGATGATAATCGATGCTCCCACGTATCTATTGACAAATGGGTGAAGTTTTGGTCCAAGAAAACTACTAAGTACCATCCGCCTCCAACTCGTAAATAGAAGAAAACGGTTCGGCCAAAGTCGACTCATAACCTTCTTGGTGATATTGCAATTCACGATAGGTGGTCAACTGTTGAGGAGGCCTTATTTGCCAAGCTATGCATTGAAAGGAGTCTCAAGGAAGAAGTTTATTTGGCTGCCTATTTAGCTTGTTGGCTTTGCGTGTTCGTTCTTCCTGGTAAAGATGTCAACTCCATTCGTCCAAGTACTTTTAAGATGGCGTCCTTGATGGCGAATGGTCGATGAGTGAATTTAGCTATTCCCGTCTTGGCGAGTATATATGAGGGTTTGAATACTGTTACAACTTCTCCAAAACCAGCCGATACAAGTCATTCTTTTCCTATCCACCTTGTTTATGCATGGCTAGCATGTTACTTCAAAACTCATTACTCAGTTTGGCAAGAGTCGCGTGGTCCAAAGATGACGAAGTTTTTTGGAGAAGGAGGTGCAAAGTATTATGAGCCACAAGAAGCACGCAAGCGAATTCATACGGCCGAGTTTGTCTCTTGGGCTTGCAATATGCTTGTGAAAAATGGGCTGTTCAAGTTTGTCGATGATGGTCGTGCCGAAGAGCTCGATCATAGTTACTTTGTTGCAATTCGTTCGAGTTATCTTACTCTTCATCAAGGCGGCAGATTCATCATTGAGCCATATAGTCCTCATAGATTTGGGCGTCAATTTGGGTACTATCAAGATGTACCAGGAACCCTCAGATATGACACGCGTGTAGCCTCTTTAGAAGAAGGACTCCGCTACTGGCGCTTATGTGTTTTATCAAAATCTTCATCAAAAACTTGATTCCCTTGTCTGCCTGCTAATGCTAAGAAGCTCTGCTCGGAAGCTTATAAAGCATGGTGGGCTAAAATCCATGGGACCTTTTTTTATGACAACATTGCATGTTTGATCAGACCGAAGTCAATTAAGATCACACTTAAACGTAAAAAGGACGAGGACAAGCAAGTTGATGGTGGTGAAAACGATCCTCCACTTGCACTTATTCCTCCTGTCGTGATCGAGTGTGATTCTCAAGCTGCCGTTGCGAGGCAAGTAAAGGAAAATGTTCTTCTCATAACGTGGCAGATAGTGATAGTAGCAACAAAGATCGTCATTGGAAAAGGTAGAGGAAGGATGTTACGCCTTTGAAAACAACAGAGACTAATGAAAATGCATCGCGATCTTCTTTAGCTAACTTTGTTGCGGAGGTCGTACTTCCTTGATCATGTAAGTTTAAGTTTCTCTTTTTTCTAATGTTATTTTGCTGACGTTCCCCTTTCATTCCTTTTTTAGTTGGAAGATGAAGTCCAATCTATCGACATTGGGAAAGAATCTGAGACTAGTCATTCATCGACTATGACTCCTCCACTTGGGATGGGACATAGAAGGAAACAATCTCCACCTCCTGCTACGATGCCAGTATTTAATGGTGAGAGATTTCTTTTCAATTACCAAAAAGAGTTCCTTCAAAGATTGTGGAGTGGCCTCCTCGTGAAGATATCAAATACTCCGGTTGACTTTCTTTCATCAATTGAGGACGATGTCTACCTCATTCTTGAGTCCATGAAGAGTTTTCAAAAGTTTGACGTTTCAAAGGTGGAGGAATCGTTGAACGCATTTTTCACCAAAGTTCGTGCTTATGAAGAAGCGAGGTCCTTATCTTCTGAGAAATTGTCCTAAAGTCTTCATGAGCAACAATTGAAAGAAGTTAAGGCTCGTTTTCAAGATGTTCAAGCTAAAGCAAGCGAAGAAGCCTCTGAGATCCAATATGCTATGGATGAGTTGGAGCATGTTGAGGAAGATATTGCAATATTGAAGGGACGAAGAATGAACTTGCGCGCTACTTTGAAGGAGAAAAAGTAACTTAATCATGATACTCAAGCCAAAGTTCATGAGGTCAAGAAAGACCTTGCAGCACTTGAAAGTACCGGCCCCGTAGATGATGCAATAGTGGAGAACTTGGAGTCTTCGAGAGAAAATTTGGGAATACGAAGATTTGAAGAGTTTAAACCCATTTGCTTGAGATTTACTTAGGATTTTGTCTCTTGTTGTATTCTCTTTTTTTTTTTTTTCTTCATACTTTTTGCTTTGCCCCCATATTTTGAATATGATTGCGTAATAGAATTTTTCTTTTTCTTGCTTCCATCTTGCAATCTTTGAGCATACCTTAGTATTTCCCACGTCAACATCTTCAAATGAGAAATAAAGATATTTTATATGTTATGACTGAACTTAGAAATGTCTAAGCCGCCTACGTACCTCATCAAGAGGATCAAGTCATTACGTAATTCAAAGTACAAAATATTTGTTTGAAAGAGGGAGGGTCGTTCACAGTTTATACTCATGCGGGCCAGGAGTTTTTTTTTTTTAATTATTTTTTTGTTTTTTTTTTTTTTTCTTTTTTTTTTTTTATTTGTTTGTTTTTTTCAAGCGTAGTATCGTTTAAAAAATTTCCCATTGATTGGGCCAATTCTCAAACCGTCTTCAGCAACTAATTTATATGTACCATTTGTGTAGGCTTCTTTGACAACATACGGACCATCCCACTTTGGCAAAAATTTGTTTCCCGTTCGATGCGTTGTGATTATAGGTATCCTCACTACAAGAACTAACTCGCCAACCTGAAAAGAACGGAGACGCACCTTTTTATTGAACGCTCTAGACATTCGAGCTTGGTAACACTCGAGCCTTTGTTGTGCTTCTAATCTCTTTTCATCGAGAGCTTCCAACTCTTCAAGTCGAATTTGAGCATTTTCTTCCTCGGTAAGTCCTTCTTGTATGACTATCCTTAATGATGGGATTTGCTGCTCAAGTGGAAGGACCGCCTCTACTCCATAGACTAGTGCGTAGGGAGTTGCTTGAGTAAGTGTTCTGACAGTGGTCCTGTATGCCCATAGAGTTTCTCCAATCCTCTCGTGTCAATCACGCTTTGACTTAGCCACCACTTTCTTTAGTAGGTTGCACAAAGTTTTGTTAAATACTTTAGCAAGACCATTGGCGGCAGCATAATACATGGAGGAATTTATTTGTTTGAAATCAAACTTTTGACATAACTTGTCTATCAAGCTATTGCAAAAAGGCTTCCCATTATCAGTGATGATGTATCTAAGCACTCCGTAATGATAAATGATGTGGGTGCGGATAAAATCAGCAACATTCTCTTTCTTCACTTCTTTGAGCGGTACTGCTTCAGCCCACTTAGAGAAATAATTTGTTGCAGCCAGAATATACAAGTGACCTCCGGAGGACTTCGTCAAAGGTCCCAAAATATCTAAACCCCAAGCATCGAAAGGCCATGAAGCAACGGTAGGATGCAATAGCTCAGGTGGTTGGTGGATTAAATTGGTGTGGAATTGACAAGCTTGACATCTTATTACATAGTTTATGCAATCTTTGACCATAGTAGGCCAATAATAACCCATTCTTTTTATGCAGAAATGTAGTTTTGGCCCCGATTGGTGAGCACCACAAACCCCAGAATGAGCTTCTTCCATGGCTTTGAACTTTTCATTATCACTTAGGCAGCGTAAGAAAATTCCATCAAATGATCGTCTATAGAGCGTGCCTTTGTAATAGATGAAACGAGTTGTTCGCTGGCGGGTGTCAGTCCTCCATCTTAAATCATTGGGTAACTTTCCGTATTTCAAGTAATCAACCAGTGGTTGTCGCCAATCTTCTTCTTCAACTTCAAAAACCTTTGTGACGTGATTTTCTTCTTCTTGGAGCATGTCGTCCTCATCATCGCTGAATATTGGTGGTATGACCCAACCCTTACATATTGGTATATGTGCTTCTTTGTCGATCATTGAAAGTATTGAAGCGAGCTTTGCCAAGGCGTCAGCTTGTTTGTTGTCTTTCCTCGGTAGATGCTCGAGTTCTACATCCCCTAGCCATCCTATCAGTCTTTTTGCGTAATTATGATATGGGAGCAACTCAGGCGTTTTGATTTCATAGAGACCAAGGAGTTGATTAACCACTAGTTGAGAATCTCCATATACTTTGAGAGGTAGTTGTTTTGCATCAACCGCTATTTCTAATCCCAAGATTAGAGCTTGATATTTCGCAACATTGTTTGAGCAATTTTGTGTCAATGTGAATGAGTAAGGTAGTATTTTCTCCTTCTGATATAACGAATACAACTCCAGCTGGGAGGCTCCATCAAAGTACATCTTCCAAGGAGGCGTAACCTCAAACACGAGGACATCTTCATCAGGCAAGTCATCGGATAACTCCCATTCGGCAGGCATGGGATGATCAGCTAGAAAGTCTGCTAGAACTTGCCCTTTTACGGCTTTTTGAGGAACATATGTGATTTTAAATTGTTGTAGTTGGAGGTACCATCTTGCAAGCCTATCTGAAAGTACTGGCTTTGCCATGACATTCTTCAAATGGTTAGCCTTTGAGACCAAATGAATGCTATGAGATTGGAAATAATGCTTCAACTTCTGGATTGAGAAAATGAGTGCCAGGCACAACTTTTCAATAGGTGAATATTTGAGCTCATTTGGCGTCATCGTTCTGCTCAAGTAGTACAAAGCATTCTCTTTTCCTTCATCATTTTTCTGAGCGAGCAGGATTCCTATAGAGTGTTCTTGAGCAGCAACGTAAAGGATTAAAGGGCGCCCTAGAACAGGCTCAACCAAGACTGGAGACTTCATTAAGTAGGACTTTATGCTTTTAAATGCTTTGTCACAGGCTTCATCCCATTAAAACGGTACGTCTTTCTTCATCAGACGACTGAATGGTTGACAACGACCGGCTAGATTGAAATAAACCTCCGGAGATATGCTAACTTTCCTTGCAAACTTTTGAGTTCGTGGATGTTTCGCGGTTCTGGCATCCTCAAGATGACATCCATCTTTGCTTGCTCAATTTCTATACCCCGCTGGCGGACGATGAACCCAAGAAATTTTTCGGATGTAATTCCAAACGCACATTTAGAAGGGTTCATTTTAGTTGATATCTCCTCAAGCGTTCAAAAACCTTCCTCAAGTCATGAAAATGATTCTCTCGCTTCTTTGACTTTACAACCAAGTCATCAACATAGCATTCGACATTCTTATGAAGTATGTCATCGAAAATCTTTTGCATTACCCTTTGATATATGGCGCCGGCATTCTTTAGCCCAAAAGGCATAACTTTATAGCAATATATACCCTTAGGAGTGTGAAATACAGTCAACTCCTCGTCTGACGGTGCCATACGTATTTGATTGTATCTAGACGATCCATCCATGAAGGATAAAGCTTCATGACCTGTAGTGGCATCTATCATTAGTTCAGCAATTGGTAATGGGAAGTCATCTTTAGGGTATGCATTATTTAGATCCCTGAAATCAACACATACTCGAATTTGCCCATTCTTCTTTCTTACAGGAACGATGCTGGAAATCCACATAGGATACTTAACCTCTCGGATGAAACCGACTTCAATGAGTTTGTTCACTTCGCCTTCGATCAACGGGATTAACTCAGGTCAAAATCTACGCTGGCCTTGTTTGACAGGGCGAGCTCCTTTCTTTACTGACAGGTGGTGTACAGCTACCTTTGGATCTAATCCGGGCATTTTCTTGTAGGACCATGCAAATACATCTTTAAATTCATGGAGTAATTCAATATAAGTTCCTTGTTCTCCATGAGTTAGTGAGGCACTTATGTAAATTGGTCGAGGGTTTTCAATATCGCCTAGATTAACTTCTTTCAATTCATCGATGGTGGCTTTAGTACCCTCCTCAAGTTCTGCAGGAGCATCTTCGGCATCTTCTTCTTCAACCTCACCATCTTCAATTAAGGTGATGTGGTAAGTTTGTGCAATATTTTCTTCAACACTATTGCTAATGTAATTAGACGATGCTATACTTTCTTTATCGTCCTCGTCATTAGATTGTACTTGTATGAAGATCACGGTTTGTGCTTTAGCCTTTAAAACTCTGCCACATGATATGGTTAAGGTTGTCTGGCGCTTCATTCTAGAAGGGATCAAGCTTCTAAGTTTTTGTGTATGTGAAGACTTGATGTTTTTCTTTGGACGTACCGCCACCTTAAACGCGCATTTCTTTTGATGTCTCACTCTTTTACATGGACCCAACCTATCTAAGACGGATTGTATGTTGGCTATTCTGTGCAATTCTTTTCTGTGGGGGCCAAGTCTGTTGAATACGGATTCTCTCAAATTTTCTTCCCTCCTGTGATCTTCGGTTGAAGAAAACCCTTCAGAAATATAATTACTGTTGACCCTCTTTATAGTGATGCGAACAGTCTTAGGTGGAGTAAAACCCAGACCTACTCGAGAATCTTGAATTGTATGTTCTTTTTCCTTGAGCATTATTTGGGTAGCATTGAGTCCATGCAGTTTCTTACCGGTGGCTTCAGAAGGAAGTTTCCCAAGGCTGAGCTTTTCTTTGGGATCATATCCGGCTTTAATAAGGAGCTTGAAGGCTTTGGGGTCGAATCCCTTTTCGTCTATGGCTAATGCCTCATGTTCTCCTTCCTCTTCTTGGGTTGAGGGCACAAATCCCTTGAGTGGTGGCTTAGACGGTTGCTTCATATTGATCTGGGTCAATGGTAAAGTCAGACTCTTTAACGATTCAGGTTCGAGGGTGGATGAATCATTCTTTCTTGTGTCTTGATTATTGCATGACTTTGGCTCTTCGGGGGGCAATATTTCCTTTCCTTTGTTAGCATCTTCAATATAGTACTTAGCATCAGCAAAGTGTGACTCAGCTTTTGTAAAAGGTTTGTTGTCACCGAGCACCTTTTTCACTATACCATTGCGACAATACTTAAAACATTGATGCCACGTAGATGGAACTATTGCATTTTCATGTAACCAAGGACGATCGAGAAGCATGTTGTAGGAAGTCTTGGCGTCTGTGACATGGAATAATGCGCTCGACACCATGTCCTCCATAGTCAATTGCATTCTTATGATGCCAACAACTCTTTATCCTTCTTGATTGAAACCTTGGATCATGATGCAGCTGTTAGAGAGTTCATCTATGGGGATTTCTAGTTCCTTCAAAATTCGCAGAGGTAAGATTTTGACTGCAGATCCTCCATCAATCAATATTCTATTCTTTTTGTTCACTTACATATCCAGCAACGAACAAAGGACGATTATGAGGTTTAGACCCAAGAAGCAGATCTTTGTCAGTGAAGGTAATTGTAGACATGCAATCATTAGTACCAGAGGAATCCTCCTTTTCGAACAGTGTATCCTCATTGCTGGTAATATTATCCCCATGCATAGCGTTACATGAATCCTTGTTGTCGTCGACATGTCCGCTCTCGATTGTAATAACATTTGTCGCGGTGGAATCCTCTTCAAGAGATATCTTACCTTGGCGAGCCAATTGCATAACCTTGTCCTTGAACACGAAACAGTCTTGTATTGCATTCCCAACTAAGCGATGATATTTGCAATATTTTAGGTCATCCTTTCGTTCGGCTTCCTCAGGTCGCTTCATTTCTGGCAGATCAATGAGGTTGGCCTCCAACAAGTCATCAAATATCCCAGGAACATCAGAGTCAAGAAATGGGTATTCTCTTGCTTGCATTTCCTTTGAAGTCGGTTTCCTTTGTGGCCTCTCATAAGGAACATTATTCCTTGGGGCAACATTGTCTTTTGCAGTGCTTTTGAGCTTGAATGGTGCAACGTTCACTGCCATTGATTCTTTGCTTGGAGCTTTTGAAAGGGGCTTGCCCCCTTTCTTCACTTCTTGTTTTTCCTTGTTTCTGCGAAGCTCCTGGACAGGTGACCCTTCAACCCCACTTGCTATCATACTCAACTCCATATCATGTGCTCGAGTGGCCAATTCTTCGAAGGATCTGGGCAAGATTCCTTGGAGGATATAGCGAAGTCCCCAATGCATTCCTTGAATACACATCTCGATGGCGGAAGCTTCAGATAGTCGATCTTTGCAATTAAGACTTAGATTCCTCCACCTATTGATATAATCAAAATGACCAGCTCTTCTTTCCATTGGCAAGAATTTGTAAGCCCAACCATGCTGACAGTTCATCGAGTGCTGTAGAAGCGATTGAGAAATTCTTGCTCTAGTTGTTCCCATCCGTCAATTGAGCCGGCCTCCAAGTCAGTGCACCAATCAAATGCATTGCCTTTCAGTGATCGAACAAACTGCTTGACTAAATGATTACCATAAGTTCCCGCGTTGTTGCATGTTTCAACAAAATGAGCTAGGTGCTGCTTAGGATTGCCCTTGCCATCAAATTGCTGAAACTTTGGTGGTTGATAACCCATTGGCATCTTCAAGCTGTCGATCCTCTGAGTATATGGCTTGGAGTAAGTAAGGGATGACTTTGAGCTTCCTTCGATCTTGCTTTTGATGGTTCCTTCAATGAATTCTTTTAGCTGGTCCACGGGAATCAATCCGTCAGAAGAAACTTGAAGCTCCTTTGCATACTAGTCCCTTTCAGTATAATGTTGCTTTGTAGATGCTTCCACCTCATCATGAGCCTCAACTTGTTTCCCCATGACATGACTTGCATCAATATTATCTGCCTTGTTGATCAACCGAGCAATCTGTGCGTCTTGCTCTTGGACATGCTTCGTGAGTCCTTCAATGGCTCTCGTCAGACTTGCAAGTTGTTCCTCTATGGTTGTCGCATTAGTCACCATAACTGGAGCCACAGAGTAGCTATACACGGAGCGAGGAGAGGACGGAGGAGATTTATTTGCTTCACTTTCGCCTGTATAGTTAGGTGAGTGCAAGTTCTTTTCAACGTACTCAGGGAGAGGAGACATTTGAGAAGATTATTTGAGTTTCTTCGACATGCTCCTCGTAGTAACACCGACACTCTTGGTACTTGAGCTCGAAGACTTTGATATAGTGAGTTTGGAATTCACTGACTTCATAGCTTTTCCTTGAGTATCCATTTTAATACTTTTCTTCTTTGCTGAAGGAAGAGATGAAGGGTAGAGCAGTCCCACCGGGCGTGCCAAAATTTGTGAGCGCTAATTTTATCGTGTCTGAAAAATTAAAACACAAATAAATTATCACAAATAAAAAGGGTTAAATGCAATTTGCCCCCCTGTGTTAAGGGAAATGAGCAATTTACCCCCCTGTAAAAAATAAAGTAGCAATTTACCCCCCTGTGTTATTAAAAATAGACCAAATACCCCCCTGACGCGTTAAGTGTATTACACGCGCATTTTTTATTTATTTATTAATTTTTTTAATTTAAAATTTAAAATAATTTTTATATCTTTATTTAATAACCGTTGGATCTTGATTGATCTAAGGTCCAAATTTAACTAATAAATCAACGGTGTAGATTTTATTTAATTCAAATCAATGGTATAAATTTAAGTAAATAAAAATAAAAATAATATATTATATATAATTAAATTTATATATATATTTGTATAATAAATGATATAGTATATATATATATGTATATATAGATATATATATATATATAGAGAGAGAGAGAGAGAGATGCCGGAGATGGAGGAGGAGGGGCGGAGGGAAGGGGCGCTGGCGGATTTGGGAGGATGGGGCGGCGGACTCGGGCGGCGAATGAGGAGGAGGCGAAGGGGAGGGGGAGGGAGGGGAGGGGAAGGAGAGAGGAGGAGGAGGAGGGGACAGGGAGGCACAGGCGGATTTAGGCAGGGGGCGGGCGGGAGAATGAGAGACGAAGGAGGGAGGGAGAGAGGAGGAGGCGGCGGCGGCGGCGGCGGACGGGGAAGCCGCAGGCAGATCTGGGAAGGCGGCGGGCGGAGGTGAAGGGGGAGGGGAGGAGCGGCGGATGGAAATGGGGGGTGGATCTGGGTGGCGGGAGATGGAAGAGGCGAAAGGGAGGGGAGGGAGGAGGAGGAGGCGGCGGATGACGGGGCGGCGGTGGCGCGACGCCGGTGCTCCGGCAAAGATGAAGAAGAAATAATACATTTATATATATTATTTGTATAACTACTATATAATTAATATATATATATATATATATATATATATTATTAGATATTACTTTTATAAATATATATACATTAATATATTAAATATATATATATAAAATAATTTTTTCCCAGTTGCAAGAGGGGAGAGTGTTATACACTCTCTGGCTTAAGGGGGTGTTTTGCTCTATTTTTTATAACACAGGGGGGTAAATTGCTGATTTATTTTTCACAGGGGGTAAGTTGCACATTTCTTATAACACAAGGGGGTAAATTGCATTTTTCTTCAAATAAAAATATTTGGATTAAAATATCAATGTGAGTACAATCTCTATTCTATCCCTTGATTATTCCCTCCAAACTATATATTTGACAAATTTGACTAATTCAAAGGGTAATTTCCACGTAGATCTCCTTTGGACTTAAATTTGAATTTCTATAACGTTAATTCGAGGGCTTTCGCCAATAATCCCGAATTAAACGCTATAGTCTTGACTGGAATTTGATGATTTGAAAGTGGATTTGCCACTTGGATCTTCTTGAGATGATATTTGAATATTTATAACGTTAATTCGAGGATTTTGTGCATATAATCCTGAATTAAACGCTATAATTTGTGGCGCACCTCTGACGAAAGACTCGATCTTTGCCTTGAACGCCTTCGAATATTCTTGAGTTTTGAAGAACCACCTAGAGAGAATTATTTGCAATTTTCCTCTGCTTTGCTCTTCGTTCCCGAGCTTTGTGTGTCAAAATGTGTAAGGACCCCTTATATAGGTGTTAGAGAGGTAGAGTTGTGATCTACTTGAACACCTTTGGTATTATCTCTTTGTAATTTAATTTAAATAATAAATATATCATATATTTGGAATAATATGATTGATCAATTTAACATTATCTCTTTAATATTTGTATTTTTTAAAGAGATAAATACAACCAATATTTGTCTTGATTTGATGGAAGCGTACATGCAATTGCTCCACATGGCGCGGTCTGGTTGGCTGGAATCTTCGACTGCGAAGCATTATTTGATTGGCCGAAATACTTCATTTTGACACTTGTCGGCCACTAATTTGATGACAAAATATATATTAAAATATCAATTAAATTAACTATTTATACTTGAAATTAATTTAGTAAATTTCAAAATATAAATAGAAAAATATGATAATTGATAAATAATATTATATGACATTTGTCATTATTTAATTGGGTGCAAAATTAATTTGCCTACAAGTGTATCAATAATTGAACAACTGCAAATGCAGCTCATGAATGTGGTAACTACATATCTGGGGTTATTGGATACAGATATTTACATGAGATTCCCATAAAATGGTTGAAAATGCCTGAAGCATTGAAGTCAAAGCCCCATCATATGTACTCCATCAAATTAAAAGGTCCTTGAACAGATTTAAACAATCTGGACGAATGTGATACAATTGTCTTAGAGCACTTAAAAGAAATGGTTTTGTCGAAATCAAATAAGTCCATGTTTATTTATAAGAAGATAGAGTCTGGATTTGTAATCATAGTTGTATATGTTGATGAATTGAATATTATTGGATCTCCTAAAGAGATTCAAAAAGCCATTGATTACTTAAAAAGTGAGTTTGAGATGAAAGATTTATGTACTAAAAAGTATTGTCTCGGCCTACAGTTTGAATATACTAAGGGTGGAATTTTCATTTATCAATCGAACTATATAGAAAAGGTCCTTAAGTGTTTTCATATGAACAACGCTCATCCCTTAAGTACATCTATGGTAGTTCGATCGCTTGATGTTAACAAGGATCCATTCCGTCCTCCAATACATAATGATGAGATTTTTGGTCCAAAAGTACCATATCTCAGTGCAATTGGTGCATTGATGTATCTTGCTAATAATACCCGACCAGATGTAGTATTTTCAGTTAATCTACTAGCAAGATATAGTTCAACACCAATAAAGATATTCTGGAATGGTGTCAAACACATTTTACGTTATTTACGTGAAACAAGTGACATGGGACTATATTTTTAACAGCATGAGGATGCCAAAGCAACCAATTTAGTTGGTCATTCATATGCGGGGTATTTGTCTAATCTACATAAAGCTATATCCCAATAGTATGTATCATGTATGGTGGAATTGTTATTTTTATGGCGTTCAAGCAAACAGATTTTGGTAGCCACCTCATCAAATCATGCAGAGTTAATTGTACTGTATGAGGTTGGGCGTGAATGTGTTTGACTTAGATCACTCATATATTATATGTTTGTGAATCATGTGGACTAGAATCAATCGAGAAAAGTCCCCACAGTAATTTACAAAGATAATGCAGCGTACGTTGCCCAAATCAAGGATGACTATATTAAAGGCGACAGAACCAAACACATATCACCAAAATTTTTCTCCACTCACGAGCTTCAAGTGGAAGGCAAAGTTGATGCTACACAGATTCCATCAAATCAGAAATTAGCAGATTTGTTTACAAAGGCATTACCAACAAAAGTGTTCAAGCAACTTGTACGTGAGATTGACATGCGACACCTGAAAGTATCTGCTTAAATTGAGGAGAAGATTATACAACTGTTCTCATTTTCTTAACTTTGGTTTTTGTCCCATTAGGTTTTCCAGGCAAAGATATTAACGAGGCATGATGTATATGATAAGAGGTATGCATTCAAGGGGAGTATTGTAAATACATGTATATATGAATACATACACCTCTTGGTATTCCCTTATAATGCCTAATACCATTTTGTATCCCCATGATGTACTGTAATTATAATAATTATTAGTGTAGTTTATAACCATAATTTTGATGGTCTATAAATACCACCATGCAATCATTTGTAAATAAGCTTTTGGAAGAATAAGAAAAGAGGTTTGGAGAGAATTCATATAATTTTTTCTTATATTCTATTAGAAGTGATAGACTAATAAACTTATAATTGTTCTACGTTTATAACAAGATTTTAAATTTCTTGGATGTAGAGACATTTGAAATGATTTTTAAAATCCTTCTCTCAAATATAAACCATTCCCATCCAAATGTGGTTTTAAATACATCAATAGCAAAATTTTATCTAAATATCATTCAACAAATCCTTAATAATTACATAACAAGTGTAATTACGTTAGTCTTAAAATTGGCACTTGCTTGAAAGGGTGAACAAAAGAACAACAATAGTTACACCAAAGGCCAAAAGCTGGTGTTACAGCAGATCATCACAAGCAGCAAAAGCAGCTTCACATGTATTTTTCTTCTTTGTTCCATCATGAAAGTAGATCCCAGCTCCATTTAACAGAGACAGCAGTTGCAGAAGCTCGTCATTAGACAGTTTTGAAGGCCTCTTCTCCAAAAATCCACCAGATTCTAAAATTCTTACTATTTTTGTCCTAAAGAACCCAATGCCAGTTCCAGAGCTCAAAGACGAGTCACTGCTCCCTTCATCACTATCGCATTCTTCATCCCCTTCACCATTGCTACCATCATCATGATCGTCAGAAAACACTTCAGCTTTCGACAATTTCATTAGCTCCATCAACTTCCTCTTTTGCTTCAACGTTGCACCTAGCGTTTTGTTTTTCTTGCTGAAACAAGTTCTCGTGAATGCCCACCACTCTTCTAGGTCTACATCCGGGATTTCACTTTTAGGATAAATTTTGACCACAGAAGAATCGACCTTGGGACATGGTACAAAGTCCCTCTTGCTCACATCCATCACAAACTCCACTTCAGCCACCAGCTTCATGTTCACAGCTAATCTGTTAAACTCAGAGTCGCCCGGCTTGGCTAACAGCCTCCTTGCAAACTCTTTCTGAAGCAACAGTGTGGCACTTCTGAATGGATTTACGTTCGCCCCGTAAACCAATTTAGCCAACAACGGTGACGATATACCATAAGGAATGTTCGCCACAACAAGATTAAATTCTGGAAACTTGGTTTTCAGTGCATCACCACTGAGAATCTGCAGAACCAAGTCATATGAAACTTAGGTCATAGTAGCCCAAAGATTCCACACACAAGTTACAACAGCGTAAAGCAGAAACTTAAGAAACAAAGCGAACCCCAGTTTCATGGGCAAAAATCATGCTGTTCAACTTCAACAATTGAAAATAACTTTAAGTTGGCCCCTTTCACCGGAATTTCAAGGCAAACCCATTAGTTAGGTAAATACTAACCCAGCTCACTTGCCGTACCTAATATCAGATCCCACTGTCATAATAGTAACGCTTCCACTTACAGTTTGGTGTGATGACAATTCTTGAGGATTTCTATTTTTCAACCATGCCTTGCCTGTTTAATTTTCAATCGAGAGGCAATCTTAAATACTTATTCATATGTTTTTGTGCATATATTCTATTATATGAGATCACAATAATTTGCTACCTTTTCTATAAGAAATTTATATCCACACACTGTGAAGACAAGAACTGGGAGCACCCCCTATTGTGATTGCGGGAGAAATCCGTGTACACACTTAGACAGGGTAGGAATAGTAATCGTTAAGAGTATTTCTTTCAAAGTCTCTTCACATATGGTCTTTCAAAGCTCTTAACTATATACTACTTGTGCCCTTATAAGGAATAGTCCCTCCTCTACTGCCAGGAGAATTTGACACTATCCTCCATGACACTATTAGTAGCGTGTCTTCCTTGTAACCTCCAATCTCATATAGGAGGACTCCTTTACTTTTACTACATAATATGCTAAACTTAAACAATCGTGGAAACTCGAAAGTCTTAACTTCACTGTGTTAGACGTATGAGCCAAACTTTATTGGATATGATGGTTTGAGCAATCAGAGCATTCATCGTAAACGCAACCCCATAACTAATATTGTGTTCGACGAATTCATCAACTACAAATGTGAGCAACAGAATGTGCTCAGCTTATGATTGCTGAACTTCACACTCCTGATCTCCAATCCCACTTACACACATCCCTTACAACAGTACCCATCAAGATGCAAGACAATCCTCCATGGGTTACACCAAGTGGCAGACAGCCCCAGGCCTTAGATATCACTTTCGTTCTTTTGATTTAGATAGAGACCTAAGATGTCACCCGTAGAGAAGGGAACCAATCGGCACGTGACCCTACTTATATGTTGTGAATCTCCCCCATGTAAGCAATGTCTCAAACTCACAGTAATATTCTCTTATTGCATTAAAGCATCTCTTACTAAAGGTACCCTTCTACTTTATTGCCTCGAATGGACCGTCTTGCGAACGCGCGAGCATACAAAGAAAATCAGAAGAGATATTTATCCCATATTAGGCAGAGTGATTCTCTTATGTTATTCTTTCGTAATTTCCGACCAGAAGCATATTTAGAAGATCTGTAAACTCAAGGTCTCATATTTTCGGCTGGCTCGATCTCAGGGAGGGAACCCAAAGACATTATTATTAACCGCGTAACTTTATACATCTCGTCATGTCCTTAGATGCCTCTATCCTCAGCTCCCGTAGGAGAGTTCCGGGCATCCATCTAAGGTTCCTAAGAGACGAGATATACCTCCGAGAGTGAACGGAACAGGTGCACATAGGGAGTTCTCCTCTAACTCTAGAAATCTGCGTAGACCAGATCTTTAAGAGGTATCTTCCCTACATCAAAAAAGTAGATTGCTCTACTTTCCATCTTAGCACAACAAGAAGCGTATAGAGAGTTAAGACACAATTAAGGCTTTGCACTCTACCTTCTTAGGCCGCTATGATCTTTATTATGTAGATCATGTCTCAATTTACATCGACCCTTAGCTCCTTTCGGAGTCTTGTAATACTGGGGACTCCTCATACTGATACGAAAAGAAGTGGTAATTCCTTCCTTCATTAACTTCTGCCGATTTTTCCATATCTAGGCTCGTATTGGAGATATCCCTCTTCCAGTTAAACCGTTTTTTAGCGATTACGCCCTCTTTCGCGTTCTCACCGTACATTAAAAGTTTCGACGAGACCACTTAACCGTATTACGCCACAGTAGCTTCGCGTCAGCGTAGGAGAGTGTGCTCAGAGCAATATAGCACTTAAAAGTAGCATCGTCCTGGTTTCACTCATCTGTTAAAGCCTCTGAGCCCTGAGAAACTTCGTCCAGTCCTCACATCTCCTTAGCTTTCTTTTTGCTTAGACACCGAATGTTTTCGCGGAACACACCCTTATCACTCTAACGCGCTCTATCACCCTAGTGTACCGTCAAACAAAGGACGTCTATTCGTAGCGATAGCGAGTAGTTTGATGACTCACATTCTAGGTGGTTATCTATTTTTGTGCTTCATTTTTGTGCTACCCACCGATTTCAGATAAGGCCCCGTTGTAGTCTTTTTATGCATCTTCCCATCACGCATGCTACGAATGAGATCCCCGACTTGTGTCCTGAATACTCCGATACTAGTTTATCACCATGAGAAGCTGTATCCAAGCACTAGCAAGTCAGTTACTTAAGCGAATCTCTACTTTAGAGATAGCTTGGTCAGTGAGAGTGCATAGTTAGACTTGTCGCCTCCTCCTAATTTTGTAAACCAATGGTATTTCTTTTCATTGCATTTGCCCAATATAGATTTGCATTGTGGTACTCTCATATTTGTACCCATCACTTCCTGCTCTGCAATGGACTCACTACGAAGAGCGTTTTTCTCTCTCCCTCCCTCTATTTAAATTCGTGTTGCTTCTTACTCATTACTGTGCTCTCCAGTTTTTTTCCATCGGCCTTTGGCATTTTTCCGGCATACATCGCCGCTCGTAGCCACCGGTTTGGACTTTTCTCTATTCGTCCGGTAGGACCGGTCTGAAGGAATAATTATTGTCTCTTTCTCCAATCCTCCTAAAAGTCTCTACTTAAGCTGCTAAGGCTGTGATAATCTCACCAAGTCCTTATCATGATTGTAAGCTAATCTTACAGTGCTTCTAGTCATCTTTTAACTTTGATGCTACTCCATAGTATCATATCTCTTATTTTGACTCCACGAATTCAGAGCAACTCTTGAAGAAGGATAGTTAGAATTGAATACAATTTGTCATACGTTCCAGGGAAGTGGTCACTTGCCTCTATTTGAGTATTTTCACCTGTGAACCGTTGAAAAAGACCATCTAGTTGGTGAATGCAAATTCCCTTCTAACAAAGAAGGTTGTCCCTTTCTTTGTTCAAACACTGTCCACAAAACTCTCGGCTATGAAATGAGAATCCATTCTCCTGTATTCACAATTCCTTTCTATTTGTCCTGCTTTTCGCTTAGTCGCTACAAAAAGAAAAAAGTAGTCGCGCTCTCCTGATAAATAATTCATCCTGTCTATAGAATATCTTTCAATATGACTGAATGTCTAGCGATATGGGAAAAAGGAGCTTGCAAGGGCAAGTGTGATACGGCGCATTGAATCATTTCGCAAAGCTGAAGTCCACTCAGCCTTATGACAGAGTTTCCATGTCCTAGATATTACCTAAATTGGGTCCAACAACATTTGGTGGGGACTGTGATTCTGGCTATCATAAGCAGCATGTCGAGAAAATCAGGTCTAAAGGCGTGTTCTTTTCACTGTGGAAAATGTGGTTACAATTGGGGTTAGATATTTAATCTAAGAAATAGGTCACATGGGCTTCTCTTTTCTCTATTTTGGGCTTCTCATATCGCAAAAATTGATCAAAGATGAAGCCATTTAGAGACTTATCTTGAGAATGGGCCAGTAGATTAGTTTAGCTACGTTGGTGTCGAGAACTGGTTGGAAATGAATATACTGAAACTCTGAATCAAATGTCACGACCACTAAATCTAGTCCCCAAATATCTACATAGTAAAGGTGGAAGAATCCTGGAATAGCTTAAATAGTTTGCGTAATCTCTTAGGATAAAAGAATAATATTAGAAATTAGTCAATACGTATCTAAATAAATCATCAGAGAGATATTTAACACATATAAAAAGTTTAAAGTATATGAGGTGAGTACATCGGCTATAGCAAATGTATACTAATTGGGCTTAATTGAAGCACCAGGCTATTTAATAAGCTATCTAACATAAAATTAATTATATAAATTGAAGATCATCTTATTTTTCTAAATTGGACTATAGTGATTCCTAATTTTCAAAAGGAGAAAATATGCAACTTCTTCATACAAAAAGTGTAAATTTGCTTATCTAAACTACATTTAATATAGTGTACTTGTCATAGATTTTTACGACAATTCTTTCTTTGCTTTGATACTTTGGTAGAAATTATATCTAATGCTCGAGATTCTCGAGCAATGCATATAGCATTTCTATATGAGATCTTAAGTTGAAATTTACCTAGGATCTGCACAAAGGAAAGTAAGATTCTGACAATCATCTGTATCGCCTGAAGTGTGTATGGTGTTCAAATGAAGTGAAGATGAGACAATATTCTCATCAGCGAAACTCTAATCTAATACTTATAGTTGCAATACAGAAGCCTCACACTTCCGCGAAAATTACCTATTATAAGGGCGGAATGAACACAACACCCTCCATATAAGAGTTCTAAGTTCACTCTTCTTTCATCAACTTCATAGAGATTGGTGAGTCGTTGTTGTACCAGATTCAGAGTGACAATACCGGGCCTCTGTCCGAATTAATTACAATTCATATCTTACAAACCTTGTAATAATCCTCCGCTCTGAGCTCACTTGGCTTAGTTGCTTGGTGTACGAGTACTTAACTATCGCTTCTTACAATCCTCACCCTAAAATCTGTGAGGATAGTCGCTATTAATGCCAAGATTCGAGAAAGTTCGTTCGCAGCCTCTATGCGTGTTAAAGCTGATCACATCTAGCTATTCAGGTCTCTGTTAACGTACCAATATAGTCACGTCTACAGACATACAATCCAGTAGAACTATGCATGTCTTATGCGCATCAATATTGGTTAACTCTCCAGTCAGAACCTCCGATTCAACTCTCAAATTAATGTCTCGTCTCCCTACAACTTTAAGACTATATAGTATACAAATAGTTTGGAGCGTATACACCTCTGAAGCTCACGTGAGCGAATACAATTATCTGTTTATCCAATTTTCTGAGTGAAGGAGGGTGCCATATCTCGTTTGTGAGTCTATCTGTTTCTCCGGGTTGAGAGGTCGCCCTCTCTCTAATCACTGTATAGAATCAGTATGAAAAGCAAGTTCTGAAGCAGTCTACACCCTAGAATATACAGATAATTAGTTGTCATCGTTCACCGGGTGAATGTCTAGGTCGAGGTGCTCTACCAATCTCTAGCATTCGGTACCGACAATCAAAGTCTCTACGCAATAACTGAACATGCTCTCAGGTCAGATGACGAATGCTAACCATCTGCGAGTTTCTTTTTTATATCGACAAAGTAGTTGGTCTACGTGATAAAACACTGATCTCTCATCAGAAAGATCCACATATGAGAATCGTCTGAAATTTATGAGATAGAATTTGATGGATATGTGTCACCTCCCTCACATCGCATTCGAAACTTACTATCTCACATCATGAATACACCTGCTATATAAATAGATACACACATAACGCACACAGACTAGTGGAAAATGATGCCCGTTCATCTCTATCTGAAAAACATCGCCTTCGCCCATCTGTTCTAAAAATTGTGATGTGCATACCAAATTGTGCAAGTCTCGTTAGGACTATTCTGCTACTCTCCTCTATACATGCATTTTCGATCGTCAATCTAGACGCGATCGAGCAGCAAAAGGAGTGACGAGTGACATATATGATATCTCCCCTCTACGTTTCTAATATAGTAAATTATTGATAAATATTCTCATAGAATTGGAGTGGATATCTCCGCAATGGAGAGTTATCACAATACTAAAAGGAGAGTTATCTATAAGTCAAAACATTACTCTAGTTTGAACTTGGGTTGAGATGCAACATAATCACATTAAATTCGAGTTACATACAACAGAAAACGTCTACTGCGCTTCCAGTCTAATTAGTCATAAACTAAGCTTCTTCATTAATGTAAGCATTATCGTCAAACCGAGTCGTACTCAGACCATGTACATAAGCTGCATCATCACTAAATTTACACTAGTAGCACAAGAAGGGTATTTAGAATGAGAAGTAGAACTATAAATAAAAACTATATCGATAAATCGAATATCAATATAGCCAGATATATGACACGGTGCTGTCACAAATCTCTCAAGATAGCGGAGTATTCCCATGATTCTAACAACTGAAATTATGTTCTCTATGCTAACTAAAAATAGAATAAGGAGAGTCCCACATCATATGAGTTAGCTGCAACAAGCAAAAAGATTGACTACCCCGTCCTCATTAAAGAGATAAGTACTCAATCTGGCCAAATGGGCAATGCCGAGAAGGATCCACGAGCATATACGTCTCTCGGAGATATGGAGCTTAAGAGTTTGCGAGTCAGAACATAACTGTACGCCCATACTGCTGTGTGCCTCTTAAATGATGAACTCAGTATCCAGTGGATGTGATGCTCATTCTGCTATAAGTAATCTCCACACAACAATTCTAAACTACTCTATCACATGCAGACACACGGAAGAGACGGAGACGCTCCAGAATCAATGAGGCGTCCTCCTCACATCACTTCTTACTTACCTTCTGTTGTATGAAGAGTGATAACGAGACGAAATACGGTGTACTGATAGAGTAAACTACCCCTCCCTTGTATTATTAAAAATAGAGACAAATACCCCTCCCCCTCCCCCCCCCCCCCCCGACGCTTTCCGGTGTATCAGCACGCGCGATTTTTTAAGATTACCCTTTTTTATTATTTTTTAATTTAAAATTTAACTTAAAGATCTTAACCTATATATTTGTCGCATAGGAATAATCAATATCTATGGTATTAAATAATTCTATATCCGTCGCTATCTTGAGTCATATACTCGAGAGAGGACTCATATGACTATATCACTTAGCGTCACAATAAGATGAGCTACGACTACTACATTTTAACGCTGCGCCACATATCTCGAAGCCATTTTTTTCTACTACCTTAGATTACTGCTTGTCTAACTGCGATAACTGTGTTATGTATAGCTACACTTGAGACCAGAGATTAACTATCTATAAATATACAAACACTAATATAAGTGGAGTAAATTCTCAACTCATCTTTTAACACTCTAACTTTATATAGATTGTGTAATGATCACATTACATATATATGTGTGTGAGCATGTAACTATGTCTGCTCCTCGAAATCCGAGATCACCTATGCGCGGATGAAACTGGTACTGACTCTATTTATTCAATCATAAATCTTATCCTTCAGTGAGGATGGCGCAATTGGTCTTACATCTCAATCTGATGATTAGAGGATTATATATTAGCCTGATTGGCAGTTAATCATCCACTCACATCTATTACACTTATCAATGGTGTGCATCCTCTTCCAACATCGATAACCTAAGCGTATCTTAATCATCTACCACCACATTAGTACAGGTCACCTTAGGAATCTGAGTCTCAAGCGTACCATGCAGTTAAGGAGGTGGAGGAGGTGAGGTGTGAGGGAGAGGGAATGGGGAGGAAAGGACCAGGATCGTAAGTGTCGATCCATGTCCCTTCCACTTTGTAGGATAAGGCGACTAAGTATCTAGAGGGCGAGCCTTTCCCAGAGAATCCACATGTAAGGGCCCGGAGCGGAGAATCTCACGGTGTGTAAGAGGGAAGGGAAGGCAGGTAGAAATTCTGACCAAGGGAATAGGAAGCGTAGTACAGGCGGACTAGGAGAGAGAGGTCGGAGCGAATCATACTCGTGAAGACGGGGACGGAGGGTCGTGAAGCGATCTAGAAGAAGAAAGAGGCGTGTCGGCGGATATGGATGGGCTGGAATAGTTTGAAGTAGCGGGGGAGGAGGAGGAGAGGAGGAGGACGAAGGAATGAACCCGGAAGCCGCCGGCAAGATATGCGGCTGTGACGTTATTCGCAAGACTGGGGGGGGGGGGGAGGAGCGCGAAGGGGTAAGGTGAGAGAGGTAGAAGGAGAGAGGAGGGAGCGGCAGACGGAAGAGGGTAGCCGGAAAGGCAGCGGCCCTCTGGGTGGAATTGAAGGGGACTCTGGCGGCGAGGGCGCAGGCAAGAGAACAGAGGGGAGTCTGAGTGGCGGGTGGCGGACGTGAACGCCCCTTCTGGCGTTCAACACCTAGAGACTCACCACTGAGAAGAAAGCTCCATATATATATATACTTATATATATTATATTATATAAATTATATTATTAAATATTATTTTTATAAATATATATCCATTAAATATATTAAAATATATATATAAAATAATATTTTTTTGTTAAAAATCATGCCCAGTTGCAAGAGGGGAGAGTGTAATACACTCTCAGGCTTAGTGAGTGTGTTTTGCTCTATTTTTTAAAACGCATGGGGTAAATTGCTATTTTATTTTTTACAGGGAGTAAATTGTTCATTTCTCTATAAACACAGGAGGATAAATTACATTTTTTTCGTAAAAAAATCAATTCAATGAGTTAACTATAGAAAATAAATTATTCAACTTTTTCTTTTCTTTGGGTCAAAGAAGAAATCATTCAATTTAGGAAAAAGTAGAGGAAAAGCATAATAAAGAAAGTGATGATTGACAAATATTTTGGAATTTTGCATCCACCGACGCTAACGGAAAGGACACTTCAATAGTCAACGGAGACTAAAGTCCATGGAAGAGCAACGGCTAGAAATCCGAACGTTGACGGCGTTAATTATGACACCAATTTAGATATAACAATTGTAAATTGCATATGTTATTTGTACGAGGAAAAATAACACTTTTTTTCCATAATTATGAAATAAAAGTGCTATATTTAAAATTACGGGACCAAAAGTAAAAACACCATAACCAATGGGACCAAATGAAAACACCCTAAGTTACATAATGAAAAGAGTAAATTGCAACTACTTCTACTGAGGTTTAGCGTAATTACAAATACATTGTTTGAGAAATTACAAAATACCTCCTTAATCCTTGGTTAGAGGTATAAAAGATCAACTTTGCCCTTATTATATTTTTTTTTTTAAAAAAAAATTAAAATCTTATAAAAATATTGAACGAGATGGATGAAAACAAATTTAAAAATTATAAAAAAAATTATCCACTTAATCTAAAAAAAATATTTTTTTAAAAAATAAATAAAAATATAATTTTTAATTCACAAGAGTATTTTGGTCAATTCAGTATAAAAATGGATGGATTGGGCTAATTGTTAGACGACCGTTAAAATCAGGAGTATTTATAATTTTTCAAATAACAAGGGAAAATTCGTAATTATGTCAAATCTCAAGGGAGGTTGTTGTAATTTACGCTAATGAAAAATACTACTTCCTCTTTGTATGTATAGTAAGTTGATAAAATTTTTAGATTTTAACTTTGTAATAGGAGTGTTATTTATCATATATTATACTTGATACAAGTAACATATATTTAACAAAATTAACTTGACATGCAATAAATAAATGTACATAGGTACCCTTATTCTTCATCCTTAAATATATCCTTTAGGCCGATAAATGTAATTTCACTTGGCAAATAATAACTACCAAAATCTAGCTTCCATTAATTTTTATTTTTGAATATTTCTATATAATTTTATTTTATTGATTATATTATATATATATATATATTATTTTTCTGTCACAAACACATTGTTGCAATCAAATATATAGATATTACTTTTTTTTTAAATTATGCACACGTACCGAGTGTGCCGACTACGATTACTATGTATTGAAGATGTGATACCCAAAGTAACTTAGACGATAAAATATTTATTTATAAAAAATACCAAGAGATTTACTTACTTATTTACAAGATACTAATTGCAAATTCATCATCGAGTGTGACTGACTGCTAGTTTAAAAAATAAGTGTATTACTGAATTCATAGTGTGTAGAGAAAATATAAATACTTATAAATTATATGCATATTGACCTGAGGACTCCATCTATGTATTCTGAAATGATTAAGACGCCCCAAGTTAGAACAGTGGCTATAGTTTTTATACCTCAACAGGCTCTGGATCCACACATAAAATGTTCGGATTGTATGGACCCAAGCCTGACTCAGACTAAACACAAGTATGCACAGACTCGCAACAATAATTTAATCAAAGATTACATCTGTGTTTCATGTGGAATCATATAACTCGAACACACTTGAAAGTGTATGCCTGACATGCTTCAAGTATAATTAGTTGGGATAATTACACTTTCATCTCCTAAAATTTGGTGTAATTACACGTAAACCACTCATGGTTTGAAAATTTACATTTATTACTCCTGATGTTTACTTCAGTCTAATAAATAAGTTCCCCATTAGTTAAAATTAATAGAATTTACTGATATTAATATAAAAAAATTGAATAAAAATTCATATTCACACCCAATTGATTTATTGTTGATTTATTTGTATGTCCAAAAAAAAAAATTATGATTAAATTGCCCTTATACATCTTCACATAAGTCAATCGAGCGTAAATATAAAGCTTTATTTGATTTTTTGTTAATATCAATAAAGTCAGTGAATTTTGACAAATAGAGAGATTTACTTTCAAATTATAGAATTACTAAATAAAATTTTTTAAACTATAAATTTTTTTACGTATAATTACATCACATTAAAAAAAAATAAGTATAATTATTCATAATTTTTATTTTCGTAACTTAGAGATGGCAAGGGGACGTATTTGCTAAGACCGAAGACTGGTCCCAATTAAGAAACCCAACCCCGCGCCCCGCCAAACCCGGCCCACCCCAAGAATTCTCTTTCACATGCCAATCTTAGACAATTAATCTACTTAGGGCATCTGTACTTTGAGTGATTAGCTAGGATATCATGGCTAATCACCTTTTATTTTTTGTTTACTTTATTTTTTATTAACTCATGATTAGTGCCTCAAATTCAAAATATGATGTGATTTTTTCATGATAATAATCACAATTTAATATATCATATTTTAGTCACATCATCCAAAGTAAATGTGGCCTTAATGAACTAATTAGTGAAATAATAGATGAAATTAAAAAACTATATTTTGGTTTGATTTTTAATTTTGTATTTTACATAAATGTCTCAAATTCTTTGATAAGAATAATAGCATTTTAGATGTAGATAATTTTTAATTAAAAACATCTAAAATAAATTAAATAATACAAAGGATACATTCATCTATTTTTTTGTTTTTTTAATGTTCTCAATAAGTAATATGATCTTACGATCTATGATGAATTATGATGCCCCTTAAAATTATTGGGCCAAGCCCACAAGCTAGGTATACTAGCCCACCCAACTAAGATCCCAGCTGGATCATCAATCGGATGGATAAGGGCCCACCAACGGGAGGGATAAAGCTCACCAACAGGACAGAAAAGCCAACAGGCTTACCTGCTACTTTACCTAACTGACACGACAAAAAAATAAGTCTATTTCAACCGGACACTTTATCATACAGCTCGGAGGACATGTCATGTAGCTTGCCAACACATGTGTACACACCACCCTAAAATATCTCCATGTGGTTTCAAGTAAATCGATAACAAACGAGTTGGTAAATCAACAAACAACCAACTTCCGAATTTTTAGACAGATATGGCAGGGTTCAGTCAAACTCACATATCTCAGTCAATATTTATGCAAATCTCAAATGGTTTTCTCTGGATGATAGCCAACTCGAAGGCTTTTCCAAAGCCCTATGGAACTCGGAACTTAACCTCGTATTCTTCTCTATACATGTCTATAAATAGAGGTCTTGTGAAGTCATTTAGTAACATCGTTCTTCATTATGAAACTCTCACTTTCTTGCATTATTCTCTCTCGATTTTTTTTAACTATTTCAAGTTTATAATTTGCACTCTACACGAATATTAATCATTTTTAATCATATTTAACCATTATTCTCACTTTATTTCAAATTTTCCTTTTTATTTTTTCTTTAATCCGTTACTAACTTAAATATCATAATACTAACCTCTATTTTGCAGGGTTAGTCCCCAGTAATCTTAGGATTTCGCAAAAAAATTTCGACCCTTGTGGTGTGGCCAAATTTCTAGTACGCATCAAATTGTATAATACAAACAATACATTCGACTAATGTTTTTATTTATTTAATAAGTAATATCAGTTTACATTTAGATATTTTAATATAGTTTTCAATCTAAAATGAATTGTGTAAAACAAAGAATACATCAAGTATTCTTTTTTAATTTTTCAATAAATAATATTATCTTAGCTTTAGGTACTTTAACATAGCTTTCAATACAATGATCTATATAATTTTAATTTCTCAATAAGAAAATATATCATTTTAAATTAATATTATTTTTTATCTAAAATAAATTATATAATACAAATAATACATTCAACTTATTTTTATTTTTTATATCTGTGATATAGAGTTGGATATATGCAAAATGTTAAGTATTTACATTCACTATCGTAATACTTTATTAATAATGTAGTACATATAAATATATAAATAAAAAAATATTTAAGAAAATTAAAGGTGTAGGTTCGGAGCGAATCCCGAACAAAACTTGAGACCGGGCCTGGATCCTAAGGCTTTGTTTGGTTTTATGTTTTATTTTGTTTTGGGCGGTTTCCGAGATAAGACAAAACACATCCAATGTTTGTTTTTATATTTTTACACCTTATCTGGGTGTTTTTTCTTGTTTTTGAATACACACACTTATATATATAAATATAATTACAAAAGACATGATTTGACAATGAACAGTATTTTTTGTCAACAAAAAATACAACATTAAACATACAATATTTATATACATACATATTTATATATAAAAAAAAGACATGATTTAACAATCAACAGTAACATTTGTCTCCCAAATCCCAACATCAAACATACACCACTTATTTTAAATTATTTTATATTATTTCAAAACACAAATCCAAACATACCATTTATCTCAAACACATACTTATTTATCTCTATTTTTCTCTCTCTATCTCAAAAATACCAAAACAAAACATTCAAAACACATATCCAAACACTATGTAAATTATTGACCCTGGCCCCGCTTCAAATCCACCCAAAAAATTACCATATTACCCCAATTAGGGAGGGTCAGGATGAGGCCCCGACTGTCCCTACACGATTGCCATTCTACCTTAACTTTTCTTGAGAGCTTAAACAACAGAGCTTTCCCAAGATTATTTTTATACTTGCAGGACCGATGTTGTGGTTATTTAAGAATAGTGGACCTAGATTTGGATTTATTAAACTACCTACCTAGATTCAATATGAGTTTAACTAGCAATTTCTCAAAATAAATCATAGTAAATTACAACGAGTTTTCTTGATATTTGACATAATTATCAATATTCCGTGATTTTAATGGTCGTCTAATAATTAACTCAATCTATTAGTCTCTATTAAAATTTTCATTCATTTTTTATGTTGAACTGATCAAAATAATTATTGTATAATAGTAATTATGTCGGATATAAAGAGAACTCATCGTAATTTACCCAATAAATTAATGTAAACATGAATTAGGATTCATTTATGATGGCATGAAATAATTGCTCTAATATTTATCCGTTTTCTAACGGATAGTTAATCATGGGAAAGTGCTGCCAATCTATGACTACCTTTTCTACTGTCTCCTTCCAAACAAACGTTTACAAAATTACAATCCTTTGTCATGGTAAATTGGTAAATAACAACCAGCTTTTTTGAATTTTTGGTATAATTATAAATATTTTTAAATTGTTTGAAAAATTAATAATATTTTTTTTAATTTTAATTATTATCTAATAATTAACTCAATTCATTAATATTTTATTAAACTGTTGTGATGAATTGATCAAAATATCCTTATAAACTATACATTATACTTTTATTTCTTTTTTAAATATATTTTTATTAACTAAATGGATTTTTTAAAATAATTTTTAAAATTTTTTCATCCACTTCGTTAGATTTTTTTTTTATTTATTATTATTACTTTTTTTTTAAAAATACAGAAATGACAAAGTTGATAATTCCAGACCTCCAACCAAAAAATTATATAATTTTATCAAACATTAAAATATTTTTAATTTTTCACATAATGAAAAATATCCATAATTATACCAAATTCCCTAGTAACCCCTTGCAGTTTAGTTCATCAGGAAGAAAAATATGAATATATATATATATATATGTGTGTGTGTGTGTGTGTGTTTGAGATCTGCAGCTGTTCCTAAGAAACCTTATAATATAGTACTTTGTTAGATTCATTCACGCTGTCCTGTCTGTCTCTCTTACCCTTCTTCCATTTCCACTTTCTCTTTTTACATTATAGTAATACATTATTTTCTTACACTACCACAGATTGAAAAGTTTAAGAAAAGAAAAGAAAAGAGAGAGAAAGTGAAACTTTCTTCTCTCCAATCTGGCCTTTTTTGGAGAGTTGAGCTCAAACAGTCAAGCAGTGATTCCTGTACATACAACACACCTATATATATACACACACATTACTCACATTTTTCTTGTCAGCTGAGCTGCTTTCTTTCCTTTGTCCAAAGTAATAAATGCACACTTCTGCAGCTTTTTCACACACAAACACACACAACAGTACACATTCTTGCTTTACGATTCACTACTAGCACAAGTGTAGATGCAATATACATACAAAAGAAAAGAAGAGCAGAGAAGAGAACAAGCTACAAACTTGTTAATTTAAAGACTGAAACATGAAAATGAGTTCAATTTCAAGGTTGGGTTTTTGGGTGTGCATGGTGGTGGTGGTGGTGGTTCTTGGATGTGGGGTGGTGGAGTGTAGTGTCACTTATGATAGAAAGGCCCTAATCATCAATGGGCAAAGAAGAATTCTCATTTCTGGTTCCATACATTACCCCAGAAGCACTCCTGAGGTACTAAAGCTGAAATCTTTCTTTTTCTTTTATGAAATGCGACTTCTTTGTTGAATGAATTTTCTTGGGTGGCGCTTTTAATGGATGTTTTGTGGTTTAGATGTGGGAAGATCTGATAAACAAGGCTAAAGAAGGAGGTCTAGATGTGATTGAGACCTATGTGTTTTGGAATGTTCATGAGCCCTCTCCTGGCAATGTACTTCTTTCTCTTCATTTGTTTTCTGTAATTGTTGGTTTTCTGCCTGTTTTTCTTTTGGTTGTTGAAATTGAGCTGAATGGGTGTATCTTTGTGGATGTTGTGTGTGGGTTTCAGTATAATTTTGAAGGGAGATATGATTTGGTGAGGTTTGTAAAGACAATTCAGAAAGCAGGGCTGTATGCTCATCTCCGGATTGGGCCTTATGTTTGTGCAGAGTGGAACTTTGGGTAAGAACTAAAGCTATATGCTCATCTCAGTACCAAAACATATACAGTTTACAGAAAATTCTTGATGAGTCCCTGGCTGGTCACAGCCCATCACCAGTGTATTAGTACCGATAGTGGGTTCCATAAATGATGGATATGTGATCGCCCGGGACATGAGTCACCAAGAATGATCAGCTATACACTGTCAAAGAGTTCTACATTCTTGTGTCATGTCTTAGTTGCTTAATTGTTTATTTTTCATTGAGCTTGTTTTGTTCCTTTGGCTGCTTCATGTGTAGGGGATTACCTGTTTGGTTGAAATTTGTACCAGGGATTAGCTTCAGGACAGACAATGAGCCGTTCAAGGTCACAATTCCCCACCTTTTGCTGCTTTTTCTTGTGACGGTATTGCAGTATTGAGGGGATAAGATTTATAGTCGTTAATGGCAAAATCATTGTTTATAACCTTTTAGTTCTGCTGAATTACTTTTCCACAATTGCTTGTGATTTTGCCATAATATGTTTGATGATTTCGCGGTTTGGCAGACGGCTATGAAAGGGTTCACCAAGAAAATTGTCAATATGATGAAGACCGAAAATCTGTATGAATCTCAGGGTGGCCCCATTATACTTTCCCAGGTGCAGTTTTCAGCTATTCAGTTTCTGTTTGTTGTTCATCATTCTACGTTCTCTTATTTGCTATAGCAAGAATTAAGGGTTCCCCTATGGCGTTACTAAATCCTGACTTGCGTGTTGCACAGATTGAGAATGAATACGGTCCACAAGCAAACTTACTTGGTGCTCCTGGCCGTCAATATGTGACTTGGGCGACGGACATGGCTGTTGGACTAGATACCGGTGTTCCATGGGTGATGTGCAAGGAAGACGATGCCCCAGATCCCGTGGTGAGCAAATCCTTAAAGCAGAAATAAACTTTTTCATTCAATCATTTCCTTTCAACTATTCTCGTTATAGTTTCTAGTGAAAAGGGAGAATTTCCTCAAACATAGCTGCTTTACTTGTCTAGTAACTTGTCAATTGAAGAATGTATTTCAGTTCTGAATCTCTGTCTATTGAGCATTCATATCTCTTTGCTGCTGTGGTTGGTAGATTAACACATGCAACGGCTTCTACTGTGATGCTTTCTCCCCAAACAAACCTTACAAACCGATGATCTGGACTGAGGCTTGGACTGGCTGGTTAGTGCTATTTTCTTTTGCTTTTATCTTGTTCACTCACAAAAGTAGAACTCATCAGCACAAAGACCTTTTACAATCTTTTCTCCTACTAGGTTTACAGAATTTGGTGGTCCGGTTCACCAGAGGCCAGTCGAGGATTTGGCATTTTCTGTAGCCAGATTCCTACAAAAGGGAGGCTCGTTTGTTAACTACTACATGGTCTGTTTTCATGGTTTCTGGTCCTTGAAAAATTTACGATACTTAAGTTTTCGTAATTATCTTGGGAAAATGACATACTTTTTGCAAAAACTAAGATCATTACCGTGTAAACAGTATCATGGAGGCACGAACTTTGGCCGTTCTGCTGGGGGCCCTTTCATCACTACAAGTTATGATTATGACGCTCCAGTTGATGAATATGGTAATACAAACCCACTGGAGCTCTTTTCTGCTCTTGCAAATATCATATCTCGGAATGTATGCATGTTTTGCCGTCGGTGAATGATGTTTAAACTTGAACCCAATTGAAAAATTGCTTCTTTAACTTGACAGGTTTGATCCGACAGCCTAAATACGGTCATATGAAAGAGCTTCATAAAGCTGTTAGACTATGTGAGAAAGCTCTGGTTTCGGCAGATCCCACTGTGACATCTTTAGGAAGCTTTCAAGAGGTTTCCCCTCTATTTGCTTATGCCATCATGATTCTCAATAACCATCCTCTGAACATTCGAAATTTTTCCAGGCTTACGTGTACTCTTCAGAATCAGGAGATTGTGCGGCCTTTCTTTCAAATTACGATACTAACTCTAAAGTGGGAGTGATGTTCAATAACATGCATTATAGCCTGCCTCCTTGGTCTATAAGCATCCTTCCAGACTGCAAGAATGTGGTCTTCAATACAGCCAAAGTAAGTAGTTGTAAGAAATACGGGATCAACAACTATATCGAATCTTGCAATATATGCGAAGTCGTAGTAAAATAACATGTTTGTCTGAATGACAGGTTGGAGTTCAAACATCACAGATGGAAATGCTACCTACTAACACTGAAATATTCTCATGGGAAACGTATAATGAAGATTTATCTTCTTCGGATGACAGCTCAACATTCTCCACACTTGGTCTCTTGGAACAGATAAATGTCACCAGAGATTCTAGTGATTATCTTTGGTACACAACTAGGTGAGGTGATATATCTGACTGGGGCACTGACTTAATATGCATGAGTTCTGTGTTAACCTTGTTTCTAATCCTGTGCCAGATAACTCACTGTTTTCCTATGTCCACATATCTTATCGATGCTTCGCCTCTTAAATATAGCTTTTCAATTTGCTATAGATCTTCAACCAGAATCATCGCATAGGAGGTTAAAGCTATGGATGACAACATGTTGGGAGGGTTTGGAAAGAAAAACTAAGACCCGCCCCACCTCATCTCTTACTCAACTTGAGACCTGACCCTCCCTCAACCCCGAGCCTACAAGTTGGCGCAGCTAGACCCATTTTATACTTTCAAAAATACTTATAGAAATCTTAACCCGGTTCAGGGTGGACTGAACAAGACAAGCCCGGATCCAAAGTGATTCCAAACACAAAAACCCATAACTGACTTATAAGATCATGACCCTGCCCGTTCAGATTGGTACCATAAAACTCAGTCCCACTGCCATCACTCCTTAAAGCATTGTTCACATGATAGCTGAGAACTAAACAATCCTTTTAAAGCATGCTAGTGGTATTTGCTTAATCACCATCCAATCAAACTCAGATAATCTCAAGACGCCTTTATGATGGAAAATCTCGTACTTATGCAAGTTTTTTGACCCACCGACAAAGTTACAATGTTGAGTTTTTCTCTCTTGATTTGCAGTGTTGATATCAGTCCATCAGAGTCTTTCTTGCGAGGTGGGGAGCTCCCAACTCTTATTGTTCAGTCAAGTGGACACACTTTGCATGTCTTTGTGAATGGAGAACTTTCTGGTAGACAATCACTGCATTCTTTCCAATGACTTTCATATTACAATATATTGTGTTACTTCATGCTTAAGCTACTCTTTGTACAACATTAATTGTATCGTCCAGGTTCCGCTTTTGGGACGATGGAGAAGAGGAGATTTACATTTACAGGGAAAGTTAATCTACGTTCTGGATTGAATAAGATTAGTCTCCTGAGTGTGGCTGTTGGACTGCCAGTTAGTTCTAAGTCCTTGCTCTATACTTACAGCTCGAGTTCTAACTTCCTATGCACAGAGTAACATCACTAGTTTCTATTTCGGATAAATTTTGTTAATTCTCTAACTTTACATCTTTCTCACTGGAGTACATTGGCGGACACTTTGAGACATGGAACACCGGCATCTTGGGTCCTGTTGCATTGCGGGGACTTGATCAGGGAAAATGGGATTTGTCTTGGGCAAAATGGACATACCAGGTTTTACGTCCGACATCTCAACTTTCCACCAATGCCTATTTTTGGTCTAAGAAACATTCTCATTAATATCTCGTAAGCAGGTTGGGCTTAAGGGAGAAGCCATGAATCTTGTCTCTCCAAGCAGTGTTTCTTCAGTTGACTGGATGAAGGGTTCACTTGTTGCACAAAAACAGCAGCCGTTAGCATGGCATAAGGTACAAGCCTCAAAGAATTCAACAATATGTAGGGCTTTGTTTGGTTTCATTTCTTTTGAAGTGTTTTTCTTTGTTTCCCGGAGATAGACAGAGGAAGATAAACATATGTATGCATGCTTCAGAGTTTTTAGTATGTTTGGTTTAATATTTTGTATTAGTCTCGAACTGAGTGTCCTGCAAAAACACTGGCCAACATTCGTGGCTTTTGGCTATCCAAGAATGTTATTTTTCCTAATAACTTGCCACTCAGACAGCTAAAGAATGACACCAAGACGAGCATTATGGATCTAAACTATTTTGCAACATTTTGCAGGCTTATTTTAGTCCACCCGATGGAGACGAACCACTGGCTTTGGACATGAGTAGCATGGGCAAAGGCCAACTGTGGGTTAACGGTCAGAGTCTTGGAAGATACTGGACTGCATATGCTGCTGGTGATTGCAGCGGTTGTAGTTTCACAGGGATTTTCAAGCCTCAAAAGTGCCAAGCCGGATGTGGACAACCAACTCAAAGATGGTAAGAACCAGTTCTTACTTTATTTCATTGTTTGTTTCTACAATTATCATTTTAGGTATTCTTAGAGTTCATTTTATTCTCACGTGAACTTCCCTGAACAAGAAAGTGTATTATTCAAAATCATATTTCAATTCAATATTTTTAGTTAAAGTATTTTAAGAATAGTTGGGCTTCCTCAAATTTACTTATGGATGTGATGGAGATAGTAGAAATAAGAATACGTGATATTTATGTCGGAAAAGATAGTAAAAAATAGAGTGAAATGTGTGTTCTGGAATAGTGGAACATGAAATTATATAGTATTTGGGAATGGAAAAAGACAAACAAAAGACCAGTTCTAAGCCTCCAAGAACTTGTAATAGTATTATGGATCAATATAGACGACACCAAAACTCAGAGAAACAGAAGAATTTGTTGTAGTGACTGAAAGAAATGCTGTCAGGTACCATTTACCGCGGTCTTGGTTAAAACCGAGTCAGAATCTCCTGGTACTCTTTGAAGAAATAGGAGGCGATCCCATGAGAATCACTCTCGTGAAGAGATCAGTGACGAGCGTTTGTGCAGATGTTGCTGAGTATCACCCGAATATCAAGAACTGGCAGGTCGAGAGCTATGGAAAAACGCAAGAGTTTCGCAAGCCTAGAGTTCACCTTCATTGTGGCCCCGGACAGTCCATTTCTTCCATCAAGTTTGCCAGCTTCGGGACTCCACTAGGAACCTGCGGGAGCTTTCAACAAGGAACTTGCCATGCTCCTACCTCATACACTGTCTTAGCAAAGGTACTTTTCGTTTTCCTGTAAAGGCAAAAGGTTATATCGGAATACAATATTGTCGAACGTCTAAACCACTCAGTCTCTTTGAATCTTGCAGAAGTGCATTGGGCAGCAGAGATGCTCAGTTACTATATCAAGTCGTAACTTTGGGCGAGATCCGTGTCCGAACACATCAAAGCGGTTGTCAGTTGAAGCGATATGTGCCCCATTGGATTGATATATACCCATAATAGTGTAAGCAAAGAAAGATTAAAACAAGTAGAGAGAAGCAAGGGAATTATCATATAGCCATTTATCATGCACACAAGCATTGGTTCTTTAACTCCATGTAGTGTCTAAGGAGGTCTTACATGGCAATGTATTATTAGATAGGTTTATTAGTTTTGTGAATTATGGGACTTCAAAAATGTAAGTCTCATGATGTATGTTAAAACCTTAGTTGTTTTTCAGTTTAAATTTCTTACTGCAAATTGGTTTTGTATATTTCGTATTTCAGTTCACATGTACATGTTATGTGCATGAAGTCTGACTACAGATGGATTGAATTTTACATGCGTGGCATGTATGTATGAAGTGAAATATGAGATAAAATATCAATTTACAATAGACTTGAACTGTGTATTCTCACTGAAAATTAATTTCTATTAAACACTGGACTGTATATCCTAATTGCTACATTTATGGTGATGTATCCAGCATTTTATATGGTTGGATCAGAGGCATCAGATACCACAAGGACAAAGTCACATGTCTTATGCTTTTTACCTTGAGAACGCAAATGTTATTTGAGATTAAGCCTGTAACCACATAACTTGATTCTGCAAATGATAATAAAATCACAAAAGAATCCGAGTTGTTCTTGTCATATTTATATAATTTGATTTTGAAAAGATTTCCTTCATTTTTTATTATTAATTCATAGTGAAAGTTACCCCTTAAGGTTGCATTTGGATTGACCTTCATAACAAATCATTTTAACATATTTGGATAATTTTAAATCCAAGGACTCTTAACCTTTTCATTTTAATTTTAAACTAAGTTTCAATAAATATGGATGGATTTCAAATTCTTTTTAAATGGAATCATTTGAAATTCTTTCTCCAAATCCTTCATTTAGATCCAAATTCATTAATTCAAACACACCCTAGTCCTTTGGGCATTTGTCCCGTGGACATTGCCAAACCACATAAATGTCAGTTTTCTGTTGATTCTCTTCAGATATCTACAATTCTGACAAATGTGAAAGGCAAGTAGAACAAAATAGGCTACATAGCAACCAAAAGTAAGCAATTTATTTGTGAAATTAATAGTCAACATGTAGTTAGTGGGGCAAGAGGTATAATAAATAGTTTGGTCCAACTGAGCCCACTAAATAATAGCATATTAAGGACTATAATCTCTCTGACATAAGATATTTCTAGGCAGTGACTGAGCCCAGGTGCTTAGCAAGAGTCTGCTGCAGCTCTTCTTTCTTTGCTCCAACAACCCTCTCCAAGATTTTCCCTTCTTTGAGGAAAATGAAGGTTGGCATTGCCTCCACTGCCCAGTCACTAGCAACCGTCTGCAAAAGGACATTTTTAGAGGGTATAAGTAACTCCATGGATTGTGAAAAGAACTTTCCATGTTAAATCATACCCAACACATCTAAACAATGTATAATTACAGAAACCTCCACCTAAGGTTTAAACGTAATATTGGAAAAACCCTCGATTTTTTTTTTAAAGATCAATAAACCTTTTGTGGTAATATGTCCAAATCTCGGGATGCCACAGTATAATTTTTCCTTTAAAGAAAACACCTTCATGGTAAAAATATATATTCCTATCTACTGAACTCATGCTGTTATTCATTTTCACTTTACCTTCAACTCATCCACATCCACCTTCAAGAATGTCACATTAGGCAACTTCTTAGCCAACTCGCGAAAAATGGAGCAATGAAACGACAGGGTCCGCACCAGGAAGCAGTGAAATCCACAACTATCTGCATTAAGCAGAGACAAAAGAGTAAACATCAGGATCCTATTCATTTCTCAAAGAATTTGAAGCACAACAACCTCATACCAGGGCAAAGACACAAGTTCCAATATATTTGGGTAAGGATTAGTGATAAACACACGCAAGCACATATTTATATATATCACGTATAGTAATCACCTTGCTATTACATGAAATTATTCGTTATGTATCATGAACCAGATGAAAAAAACTGAAACAAAATTCATGCACTTGAAGGGCATTCAGAGAACCGCTAATTCAAAGCTCCCAAAAAACAGTTATACCAAAAGCATTAATAGCACATTACATTTTCCAAAATATGAAAATGGGATAAAGCCATAGATCACTGATTACGACCCAGTGCACTGAAAAAACAAGCAAATTAACTAAGAAAATGTTTCAATACAAAGAATTGGGAGTTAATAAAGCACAGACAGAGTTTGGGAAAAATCAATGTATGTGCGTAACACTCAAGCAATTAAAATATTACAAATCAATTCCCCATGACAATTACTAAGATGATTCAAATGAGTACGTCATTATAAAGAACTACCACTATGTAAAATCAAATCTCTGTCACTGATTTATCTGAATATTGCACCTAGATCTAAAACGTGCAGAAAAAATTATAAAATAAAATTTTATGTGTCGAGAATACAGATCCTATTATTTAAATCACCACGCCGAAAACTGATTACAAAAGGCGATTATTAATAAAAATTTTGATGACATCCGATACAGAGATTATTTCTTTACAATAATATAAATCACATATTAAAAAAAACAAAATCTTAGATCTCGAACATAAAATAAAAAAAGAATGAAACAAAAAGATTCTCTGTTCAGAAATTACACAATTTTTTTTTTCAAAAAAAACAAAATCGCTGAATGAAAAAATCAAATCAAGCAGCATAATCCACCATTTGCAAACGAATCAGAGGGGAAAAAATTACCAAAATAACAATAATTAAAATAAAAAAAAAAAAAAGAATACCAGCTGCTTGTTCTCATTTCCCTTCTGAAGCTGCTGGTTCCAGGCTTCAACGGTGTGGCAACCAATCACTTGTCCTTCAGAATCCGACGTCGCCATTTCTTCTCTCACTCTCTCTCTCAAAATTTGATATGAAACTTATCACACAAGAAAACGGTTAAGCATCCACACACACAGGCGCATAGATATATATATATATATATATATATATATATATATATATATATATATACACATGTATTGTTTGTGCCAGCTGGACAAACTATATATGTATATGGATGCTGATTTTATTTTATTTCCCTTTTAATTTTCTTCAATTATATTATTGCTATTATTATCTTATGAGAATAATTGAATTAAGTTGTGTTTGGTAGTTTATATATTATATAATTAATTGAGTAAATTAAATTTTGTCATTCGAACTATACCCATTTTTTGGTGTCAACTTAACATCTCAACTTTGCGAAATTTGCACTTTGCATATATGACCATTTATTTATTTTGCTAGAAAAATATCACAAGTTGTGCATATGTGAAAAATATCACATCACATAACCTTGAAATATCACATGTACACTGCATTTGATCGATGTTTTTTTGACAAAAAACTTCGTTAAAAAACAGTTATAAAAGGCAAAGTGCAAAATTTTATAAAATTGAGATGATAAATTAAGACAAAATAAAAAAAATAGATGCTAATGTGCAAAAATAATCATAGTTTGGATGACAAAATATAATTAATCCTTATTAATATTATTAGGATAAATTTCAAAGGGCTCCGTAAGATTTGCTATAATTTTAAATTAAAAAAATGCAAACAACCCCCTGTAAGATTATATATGAGCAAATTATCCCTTATGAAAATAATAGCAATTTAACCCTTATATTTTTAAAAATATAGAAATTTACCCCCTATATTTTTTAAAATAAAATAATTTACTTTCTTAGATAGAAAGGTAAATTTTAAAAAATACAGGAGGGTAATTTGTTTATTTAAAATATTGCAGAGAGGTAAATTGCATTAATTCCTAATTATAAATACTTCTACTATAATGGGCTGTCATGGTATTTGTTAAACAATCATTAATTTAAAAAAATATTTATAATTTTCAAATAATAATTTTTTTTTGTAATTATGACGAATTTGGGGAGTTGGTTGTAATTTATTATTATAAAGTTGCATCACAATTCAATTTATGGAAAAATTTCCTTTTTTGTTAAATAAATAATGTAATTCCGATCTTTAACGAATATGCTCTTACATTGATTTTTTTATATGTATTGAATGTAAAAATATTATAAAAATATATAAATTATATCGCGTTCGTAGTGGGGTCCATATGATAGCAACAGTTACTATTTTTAAATCCGATCTATATAAAATATACATTTTTTATATGAGGTTGGATTGGTATTTAAATAATTTATTATAAAGTAAATAAAATTTTAATTATTTTTTTGATCTTTTTATGATTTTATAAAATTATGATTGGCAAAAAATGTTAAATTTTATTTTCTTACAAAATAGAAATTAACCCCATCTATCAATCCAAACGCGCTTATATATTAGATTGCCAAAAATCTTCAAGATCGTGACATAATTATATCTATACTATTATAAAAATATATATATATAGAACGGTAATTTTTACACTATGTATTAATGTTATATAATTTTAAAAATGTATAAGATAATTAACTAATTTAATTTAAAATTTTATATTAATTTATCTATCTAATTAATATATTTTATTTTTATTTATAATATATATTTTAAAATATAAAATATATTTTTTTACATAGAATTGTGTGCCACAACGACTAGGTTTTTCTTTAAAAAGAATTCTGAAGATTTTAACCGCTAAACCAAGCTCACTCTGGGAGCACCAGATCAAGAGGATGGTATTATATCATACGAGGATGTTATAGTAATTATTTTTTAATATGTATTTTCAGGTATTGACAAAATTAAATTTGAATTAAAAATAATTATAGTTAGACCTTTTTAAAAATACAAAATTACACTTTTGCTCTAAAAAGTTTTGAAATTACACTTACACCACTTCTGAAAATTCACTATTTACACATGACCCCCTTTGTTAAGATTTGGACAAAAATATTGACATTAGGAAAAAAAAATTATGAAAATTTTAAATTTTATCCCTCAGTTTCAATAGTGGCACGAATTCGGGGGTAGACCGTCCAACAGGCAACATTCTTCATGGTCTTCCAATGACATCGTGAGCATTTGCACTTGCGATAAGGAAGTGATTGTACGTATGTCATGGACTAGTATAAATCCGATTAGGCGGTTCCGTGGATGTCTTAGTGGTGAGGTGCGTTTTTTAATGTTTTAATTATCTCATACAAAGTACTACGTTGCGTAATGACAACTTATCTCAACATCACTTATGAATATAATGTTAATTCTTTGTATTTCCCAATTCAAACTGGTCCATATTACACATAACCATTCTTATGTTCAGGAACGTTACTGTAGAACATTCCAATAGGTAGACCTACCAGTGTGTCGTAGGTCGAAAGAGGTTATACTTAGACTGCTTAACCGCCTCTCTCAATTTGATACTGCCATGAAAAGAGCCAAAGAGCACATTGAAGCTGAGCAGTCGCACGTACACCGTTTAAAAATTTGCTTGTTCATGTTATTGTTTGTTTGAGTCGTCATGCTTTAGCATTACTTCCGCATTGAGGAGCTAGTATCTTGGTTGCTTTGCATCATCGTACATACAAGTATTTTGGCACGTCGGCCGTCCCTAAGTTCAGTTTAACTCTTTTCAATCTTGATAGATTGTGCAGTTATAGCCAATTAAAATGTGTTACATCTAAAAGGCGATATTTGATTTATGTTTGACTTTTGTACCTGAGATCTCATATTCGGCTCTACGTACTAGGGGACATTTTGATTTCCGAATTATGTGATCTCTTACTAGTGTACTTGACCATGTGACTTAATACAATATCATATTTTTCGGTTAAACCATTTTCTTGATGTTATTGTTTATACTCAGACGTTTTGTTGTACTAAACATGTGTAATTCTAGAAATACATAGTTTATGCTCTGTCTTTTCCCACCAATGCCAAGCACGGGTTCAGACTCAATTTTCACGGGTTTAGATAACTACCTTAATCATTGTTATGTTTAATTAATGATGCACTAAATTTACCCCTCAAACTTCATATCATTGACAATAATAACTTGATGAAGTTACAAGAAATTACATTTTAACCCCAAATGGCTCATACAATATGGTAGCAAACTATCATCACTATTGCCAATCTTGAGTCCAAAATTGTAACCTTCTCTCCAATGAAAATAATTTGCCAAATACAACAAGCCATAAACCATTTCCCAAGGACTTACATTAGGTTGATAACTACGGATGACTCTGAGTTCTGGATCATAAAATTTCAAAAATTAATTATGTAAATCACCACTCTACCATAACTCTTGCATTAATTTGATAAAACCACTATCAATCATCATTAATCCCCTGCCTAATAAACAATTATACTATAGACTACAAATTGGCGAACCCCTTGACTGTCACCTCACTTCATGCATACCCAATCTCCCGACCAACCCCTGCTGCATGGCTTAATATCCTCCAACTACCTCTATTAGTAAACCTTCCAAACTCCATCAATAACCATGTAATAATGCATTCCCACTCCCCAAAAATGAGTGTTTAATGCTTTATTTGGCCAAACAATCCACCAACTTCCCACCTTTCCTAATATAAATAGAGCATCTGATGCCATATATATTTTCCATCAAGCCAAAAACAATCGAAGTAGCAGACTAGTTCCTACTCTAACCACAACATCTTTCGAAAAATTGTCAATCATGTGGCTTGATGGATACTACTATCAACGCTATATGTTCTACTGCTCCCCCCGCTGGACAAAAGAAATGGAAAAAACTTTGTTAACAAGTTGTTGGATCATGCCAAAAAATGGGCAATTCCGTTCGAGGCGTGAAAACAAAAATGCTATAGCTCCCGCTGTAGACGAAGTCATGAAGCGCCATGGTGGTAAAGTCGACAACGATTGGGGAAAGTACTATGTTAAGTTTCTGTGTGAAAGGTTTGTCGTCTTCAGCAAGATAGTGAGCCGCCATGACATGGTCTGGAATAAGCGTCTTAGATTCATTACCGCGCTTGATGCAACCTGGAATGAATATTTCAAGGTAATGATGTGTAAATTATTGTTTCCTCTAAAAAATAATCTTACGCACTCCGATAAATTAATTTAAGTTCTTCCACGTATGGACTAGTGTCCTTATATGAAAACATAGGAATCGCGCATTGGAAAATGCTATGTCAACTCTTACAAGGACTTATGGGAGGAGCTTTGTCAATTTTTTGCTGAGCTTGTCGATTCTGATTCTGGAAAATTGGAGGAACCCGTGTCGGAGTCTAAAGAATTGACTCACAAAAGGAGTGCATTGGTTGAGGTGGAAAATATTAAGCCTGAGGAGAAAGTTCCCAATAATCCATTTCCTTGTGGTTATGTAACTGACAACCCAGAGTCAAGATCCTCTCTTTGGAACCTCATGGACGAGTACTATGGATTTGAAAGCGATGCGGATTCAGTGCTGCCCCTTCCTGGCATTCCAAGTTCTAGATCAAAAAAATATGCCGGGGCTTGTGAAAGCTTTCCCACTACCAAGTCTGAGGGCTCTGCCAGCTCTAGCATCTTCGAATGGAACTCCTTTGAAGAAGATAGCTTGATGAACGTACGTGGGGAGTGTTTGTAGATTAAGTAGTTGCCTAAATTCCACATGGACTATATGATCCATTGTTGGACAATCTCTAGTGCAATTATGTAAATATTCTCTTCTTATTAATGGCATGCTATCTTGGTTTACGTATTATCTACATTTATGATTGCGTTTTTTATGATATTGCAGGAATGGACATCAAAGTATAATTTATTTTTACTCGAAAATAATGACCCAAAATTGATAGTAAAAAAAGTAAAAAATAAATGAAGATGAGAAAATTTATGTACTAATAGAACTATGATAAATACAAAATGAATGACAATGATTATAATTAACACAAACATCATATATTTTATGAACTCCGAAAATAAGAATTGATAGTAAAAGAATGAAATGCCCTTTTGAAAAAATAATTTGATCTTAATTGATCTCATGAAATGAAAGTTGATATTAAAAAATTTAAAATCAATGAAAAAGGTTATAACATTAGAAATGTTTTTTGGACCCATAAAAAAATGGATAATTACAAATAAATTATTTTATTATAAATATCACAAAAATAATATATTTTATGCACTCATAAAATATAATTGATAGTAAAAAATATGTGAAGGAATTGTCTGACCTAATTTTATAATGTTTGATGTTTCCTAGTGTTCTATAATTTTGAATTATTATAATAAAATCCACACTCATAAATGTGGGAGGCAAGTTTCCATATGGTTTTTAATATTCTAATTTAATAAAGTGCATATTACTCAATTTGAATCAAAACTAACAGTTTTGGCCAAATCATATTCAAAACTTTATGTAAATCATATTCAGAAAATATTATATTGGGTATATTTTATTTTTCTTCTTCTTTTAGATTAAGATTATTAATGTTTTTTTTTCAATCTCTTAGTTTTTTTATTTCTGCATCTATCTGCAAGATGGTCTATTTTGCCACAAATGTAATATATTCTTATTTTCTTCGTGGTATTATTTTTAGTCTTCTAATCATTTTTCTAGCCAAGTCTTTTTTCCTATTTGTTTCTTTTCTTGATTTTTTCTTTTTATATCTTCGTTCTTTATTTTCTGGGGTTCTGTTCCTAGGGATTCTTGACCTATTAGATGGTTTCATGTCTATCCCAAATTGAGCATAAAACTGTCCTAATTGACTTTTATCTGTTAAATTTTGCTTTTTAATTTGTTGGTTTAGTCTAATTTTATTACATAAATTCAATCCTTCTCGGATGCAAGCTCCAATTAACTTCCCATAAGTATATCGATTATAATTCATCTGTATTTCTTCTTTTCGCAGGGTGTTTCTAACTCTTTCAGCAAAAAGATGAGGGAGACCATCTATGAATTTAGATTTCCAATGGGCATCATTTGACTCTAGGAGTTCCATAACTCTACTTAGGAAGACATCTTTATACATGTGAGAGCTAAATTTATCGTGTCTGAAAAATTAAAACACAAACAAATTATCACAAATAAAAATATTTAGATTAAAATATCAAGTGAGTACAATCTCTATTCTATCTCTTGATTATTCCCTCAAAACTATATATTTGACAAATTTGACTAATTCAAAGGGTAATATCCACGTAAATGTCATTTGGACTTGAATTTGAATTTCTATAACGTTAATTCGAGGGCTTTCGCCAATAATCTCGAATTAAACGCTATAGTCTTGACTGGAATTTGAAAGTGGATTTGCCACTTGAATCTTCTTGAGATGATATCTGAATATTTACAACGTTAATTCGAGGATTTTTGCATATAATCCCGAATTAAACGCTATAATTTATGGCGCACCTTTGACGAAAGACTCGATCTTTGCCTTGAATGCCTTCGAATATTCTTGAGTTTTGAAGAACCGCATAGAGAGAATTATTTGCAATTTTCCTCTGCTTTGCTCTTCGTTCTCGAGCTCTGTGTGTCAAATGAGGGTGTAAGGACCCCTTTATATAGGTGTCAAAGAGGTTGGTTGTAATCTACTTGAACATCTTTGTATTATCTCTTTATAATTTAATTTAAAGAAATAAATACATCATATATTTGAAATAATATGATTGGTCAATTGGACATTATTTATTTAATATTTGCATTTTATAAAGAGATAAATACAACCCATATTTGTCTAGATTTGATTGGAGCATACGTGCAATTGCTCCACGTGGCGCTGTCTGATTGGCTGGAATCTTTGACTGCGAAGCATTATTTGATTGGCCAAAATATTTCATTTTGACACTTGTCGGCTCTTGATTTGATGACAAAATATATATTAAAATATCAATTAAATTGACTATTTATACTTGAATTTAATTTAGTAAACTTTAAAATATAAATAGAAAAATATTATAATTGATAAATATATATTATATGACATTTGTCATTATTTAATTGGGTGCAAAATTAATTTATTTACAAATGCCCCCTCAAGACTCGTTCACAAATATATGCTCGAAAATATAATTTTCGAAGTGAATGAGTTGCAAAAATTTGAATCGAATTTGAATGGGCGGGCCTAAATATAAATTTGTCCACCCTTTTTTTTTTTTTTTTTTTTGTGAATTTAAGGATTTGGGCTCATACATGTTTTTTGTAATTAGCCGAAATTGAATTCTTTTCTCTTTTGCAAATGACCCACAACATTGAGCCCACTTTTAATTTCAAGCCCACAAGTATTTCTTTCTTTAGACATGTGCAAGAGTTAATGTTTTCTTTCTTCCTCAATTGCAAAGAGTTCTCTTTTGACGTCAATGGCAACAACAGAGCTTAACACACTTCAATTGCAATTTGGAGCTAACTTTTTTTTTTTTTCGGACAAAAGGATTTTGAACCTGATGAAGTTAATTTCTGAACAGACTTTTAATAACAACATAATTCCACTGCCATTTGAGCTATTGAATTTGACTTAAACTATAACTCAACATCCTAATCCTACTTGCATTCAATAACTTCAATAAAGTGCATATATTTGGACCTTGGCTTTGTCATTAACCCAGCCACACGAATTCGATAGTTGGTGGAATCTGTAGCGTCATTCGATAGTCAATTATTTTTTTGTTTGTTGATTTTTGGGTACGCATGCCAAGTGTTTGCTTGAATGCTCCAACGAATTGCTGCTGAAAATTTCATGGTTTCTTTGCAGATTTCGTTGCTGAAGCTTTCTACTCCGATTCTTCTCTAATCTTTTCGAGTTGGTGCATCGTTGAAGGCTTTGGTGAATATTCTTCGTCTAGCAATTTGAGAGCAACGAGGGATTTCATTTTTCTTTTTGAGTCTCAAGTAAGTTTTTCGATTCATGAGCAACCACAAATTGTATTTGAAATATTTAGTTCGTATGTGTGCAATTGAATGATTGAAAACTTGACTTCATATTCATTAATTGCTAGAACTAGAATTTTCAGTGCCTCCAATATTATATATATATATATATATATATATATATATATATATATACCCATCCAAGCAACGTTTTTTTTTTTTTGTTTCCTCTCAATTCATGCCAAGTAGAGAGTCACATATTTTTTTTTTTTTTTTTTTTGTGCATGGAGATTCATTGGAGAATTCACCCTTGGTTTAAATTGTATCCTCCAAATGGGTTTGAAATATTAATCTAATCGTTTCAATTTCATACTAAGCTAGAAAATCATATGTTTTTCTTATCTAGCTTGCATTAGAGATTAATTAAGAAAATCATACTTGGCTCAAATTGTCTCCACAAATTGGACTTGAATCATGAATTTTGGTTGGAATCTTAGATCCATAAATTCGGCTTGACTCATTCACGTCCTCGGTCTAATTTCATGCCAAGTAAGAAAATCAAATATCTCATCGCTTTGCATAGAGATTTATTGAGAGTGAATTACCAGTTACCAATTGATTTTCTCTATAATTTTAGTAGAGGCTTACTTGGGGTGCACATATCACATGCTACATTTTCTTCTAATTTATTTGAGTTTTTTTTTTACAACTCAATTTTTTTTTTTTTCCTTGATATCATATAGCATGGTTTATTTCAAAATAAATCTTCCCCTTCCGGTGAGCGCCATTTGATCATCCTTGACAATCAAAATCAACCCCTGGAGAAAGGCACAATGTTAGCGGTTTATGTACCCCTCATTGGTGGTAGAAATGTGAACCCATGGCTGAGATTAACCAATTATTCTCATTTGAGCGAATGGTGTCAAGAAATTTCATTGAGCAAGAACATCAAAGCGTGGATTTTACAAGCTACCCACCATGACTCTCCTCGTCACCAACCATCAGACGACTTCACCCATTTATGCACTTTGGGTTGTTCCATCATTCAAGGTGATGTAAAATGGGATTACGATCTTCATTTTACCGGAGAATTCCGCTACACCAAAGGATATTGGGAGTGGACTGAGGACGTGCTTAGTCGATGTGGAGATAGATTACGCTATCTCAAAATATGTGATGTTGTTTATGCTTCGTTGTTTACTTATGATCACAATTCCAATATCGTCAAAGCATTTTGCGAAGCGTGGTGCCCTCTTACAAATACTTTGCTTACTTCTCCTGGAGAATTGTCCATTTCGTTGTGGGATTTGCATGAACTTGTCGGACTTCCTATGACGGGCTGCCTTTATGATAAAGTTGTACCAAGTGCGCTAGAGCTTACCGGTATTGATGAAAAGAGAGAGAGATTTATTACTCGTTCCAGTAAGTATTACCATCCGCCTCCTCCTCGTAAAGAGAAGAAAATGGTTTGACCTAAGTTGACTCATAACCCTCTTGGTGATATTGCAATTCACGGAGGTGGTCGACTGCTGAGGAGACCTTATTTGCCTAGCTATGCATTGAAAGGAGCCTCAAGGAAGAAGTTTATTTGGCGACCTATTTAGCTTGTTGGCTTTGCGTGTTCGTTCTCCCTAGAAAAGATGTCAACTCCATTCGTCCAAGTACTTTTCAGATGCCGTCCTTGATGGCGAATGGTCGATGAGTGAATTTAGCTATTCCTGTCTTGGCGAGTATATATGAGGGTTTGAATACTGTTGCAACTTCTCCAAAACCAGCCGGTACAAGTCATTCTTTTCCTATCCACTTTGTTTATGCATGGCTAGTATATTACTTCAAAACTCATTACTCGGTTTGGCAAGAGTTGCGTGGTCCAAAGATGACGAGATTTTCTAAAGAAGGAGGTGCAAAGTAATATGAGCCACAAGAAGCATGCAAGCGAATTCATAAGGCCGAGTTTGTCTCTTGGGCTTGCAACATGCTTGTGAAAGATGGGCCCTTCAAGTTTGTTGATGATGGTCATGCCGAAGAGCTCGATCATAGTTACTTTGTTGCAATTCGTTCGAGTTATCTTACTTTTCGTCAAGGCGACAGATTCATCATTAAGCCATATAGTCCTCATAGATTTGGACGTCAATTTGGGTACTATCAAGATGTACCGGGCACCCTCAGATATGACACACGTGTAGCCTCTTTAGAAGAAGGACTCCGTTACTGGTGCTTATGTGTTCTATCAAAATATTCATCAAAAGCTTGGTTCCCTTGTCTGCCTACTAATGTTAAGAAACTTTGCTCGGAAGCTTATAAAGCATGGTGGGCTAAAATCCATGGGACTTTTTTTTATGACAACATTGTATGTTTGATCAGATAGAAGCCAATTAAGATTACACTCAAACGTAAAAAGAACGAGGACAAGTAAGTTGATGGTGGCGAGAACAATTCTCCACAAGTGTTTGTTCCTCCTATTGTGATCGAGTGTGATTCTCAAGCTGCAGTTGTGGAGGCAAGTAAAGGAAAAGGTTCTTCACATAACGTGGCAGATAGTGATAGTAGCAACAAGGATCGTCACTGGAAAAGGCAAAATAAGGAATTTACGCCTTTGAAAGCAACAGAGACTAATGAAAGTGCATCGAGATCTTCCTTGGCTAACTTTGTTGTTGAGGTCGTATTTCCTTGATCATGTGAGTTTAGTTTCTCTCTTTTTTCTGATGTTTTTTTCTACTGAAGTTCTCCTTTAATTCCTCTTTTAGTTAGAAGATGAACTCCAATCTATTGACATTGGGAAAGAATCTGAGACTAGTCATTCGTCGACCGCGACTCCTTCACTTGGGATGGAATTTAAAAAAAACAATCCCTACCTCCTGCTGTGGTGTCAGTATTTGAAGGTGAGAGCTTTCTTTTCAACTACCAAAAAGAGTTCCTTCAAAGGTTGTGGAGTGGCCTCCTCGTGAAGATATCAAATACTCTGGTTAACTTTCTCTCATCAATTGAGGACGATGTCTACCTCATTCTTGAGTCCATGAAGAGTTTTCAAAAGTTTGACGTTTCGAAGGTGGAGGAAATCGTTGAACACGTTTTTTGCCAAAGTTCGTGCTTATGACGAAGCGAGATCCTTATCTTTTGAGAAATTATCCTGAAGCTTTCATGAACAACAATTTAAAGAAGCTAAGGCTTGTCTTCAAGACGTTCAAGCTAATGCAAGCGAAGAAGCCTCCGAGATCCAATTAGCTATGGACGAGTTGGATCATATTGAGAAAGATATTATAGTATTGAAGGGACGAAGAACGAGCTTGCGGCTCTTTGAAGGAGAAAAAGCAACTCAATCATGATACTCAAGCCAAAGTTCATGAGGTCAAGAAAGACATTGCAGCACCCTAGATGAAGCAATAGTGGAGAACTTGGAGTCTTCGAGATCAAGTTTGGATATACTCAAGGAAGACTTAAAGAGTTTAAACCCTTTCGCTTGAGATTTGCTTATAATTTTGTCTCTTGTTACATTCTCTTTTTTTTTCGTGCTTTTTGTTTTGCCCCTAATGATTTGAATATGATTACGTAATAGAATTTTTTTTTTGCTTCTATCTTGCAATCTTTTAGCATACCTTAATATTTCCCACGTCAATAGCTTTAAATGAGAAATAAAGATATTTTATGTTATGATTGAACTTAGAAATGACTAAGCTGCCTATGTACCTTATCAAGAGGATCAAGTCATTACGTAGTTCAAAGTACAAAATATTTGTTTGAGAAATGGAGGGCCGTTCACAGTTTATACTCATGCGGGCCAGGAGTTTTTTTTTCTCTTTTTTATTGTTTTTTTTTTCTCTTTTTTTTTCAAGCGTAGTATCGTTTCAAAAACTTCCCATTGATTGGACCAATTCTCAAACCATCTTTAACGACCAATTTATATGCACCATTTGTGTAGGCTTCTTTGACAACATACGAACCATCTCACTTTGGCAAAAATTTATTTCCCGTCCGATGCTTTGTGATTATAGGTCTCATCACTGCAAGAACTAAATCGCCAACTTGAAAAGAACGCAGACGCACCTTCTTATTGAATGCCCTAAACAATCGGGCTTGGTAACACTCGAGCCTTTATTGTGCTTCTAATCTATTTTCATTGAGAGCTTCCAACTCTTCAAGTTGTATTTGAGCATTTTCTTCCTCGACAAGTCTTTCTTGTATGGCTATCCTTAATGATGGGATTTGCTGCTCAAGTGGAAGGAATGCCTCTACTCCATAGACTAGTGCATAGAGAGTTGCTTGAGTAGGTCTTCTAACAGTGGTCCTGTATGCCCATAGAGCTTCTCCGATCCTCTCGTGCCAATCAGGCTTTGACTTAGCCACCACTTTCTTCAGTAAATTCCACAAAGTTTTGTTAAATGCTTCAGCAAGACCATTGGCAGCATCATAATACATAGAGGAATTTCTTTGTTTAGAACCAAACTTTTGACATAACTTGTCTATCAAGCTATTGCAAAAGGGCTTTCCGTTATCAGTGATGATATCTATGCACTCCGTAATGATAAATGATGTGGGTGCGGATAAAATCAGCAACATTCTCCTTCTTCACTTCTTTAAGAGGTACTGCTTCAACTCATTTAGAGAAATAATCTGTTGCAGCCAGAATATACAAGTGACATCCGAAGGACTTTGTCACAGGTCCCACAACATTTAAACCCCAAGCATCGAAAGACCATGAGGCAACGGTAGGATGCAATAGCTCAGGTGGTTGGTGGATCAAATTGGCGTGGAATTGACAAGCTTGACATCTTCTTGCATAGTCTAAGCAATCTTTGATCATAGTAGGCCAATAATAACCTACTCTCTTTATGCGGAAATGTAGTTTTGGTCCCGATTGATGAGCACCACAAACCCCAGAATGAGCTTCTTCCATAGCTTGAACCTTTTCATTATCACTTAGGCAGCGTAAGAAAATTCCATTAAATGATCATCTGTAGAGTGTGCCTTTGTAATAGATGAAACGAGTTGCTCACTGGCGGGTGTCAATCCTCCATCTTAGATCATTGGGCAGCTTCCCATATTTCAAGTAATCAACCAACGGTTATCGCCAATCTTCTTCTTCAACTTCAAAAACCCCCGTGACGTGATTTTCTTCTTCTTGGAACATGTCGTCCTCGCTGAAGATTGGTGGTATGACTTAACTTTTACGTATTAGTATATGTGCTTCTTTGTCGGTCATTGAAAGTGTTGAAGTGAGTTTTGTCAAGGCGTCAGCTTGTTTGTTACCTTTCCTCGGTAGATGCTCGAGTTCTACATCTCCTAGTCATCCCATTAATCTTTTTGTGTAATTATGATATGAGAGCAACTCAGGCTTTTTGACTTCATAGAGACCAAAGAGTTGATTGACCACTAGCTGAGAATCTCTATATACTTTGAGAGGTAGTTGTTTTACATCAACAACTATTTTTAGTCTAAAGATTAGAGCTTGATATTCCGCAACATTGTTTGAGCAATTTTGTATCAATGTAAAGGAGTAAGGTAGTACTTCTCCTTCTGATGTAACAAATACAACTCCAGCGCTAACTCCTTCTTTATGGGATGCTCCACTCCATCAAAGTACATCTTCCAATGAGGCGTAACTTCAATCACGAGGACATCTTTATCAGGCAAGTCATCGGATAACTCCAATTCGGCAGACATGGATGACCAACTAGAAAGTGTGCTAGAACTTGCTCTTTACGGCTTTTTGAGGAACATATGTGATTTCAAATTATTACAGTTGAAGGTACCATCTTGCAAGCCTATCCGAAAGTACTGTATTTACCATGACATATTTCAAAGGGTTAACCTTTGAGACCAAATGAATGCTATGAGATTGGAAATAATGCTTCAACTTCTGGATTGAGAAAATGAGTGTCAGGCACAACTTTTCAATAGGTGAATATTTGAGCTCATTCGGCGTCATCGTCCTGCTCAAGTAATACAAAGCATTCTCCTTTCCTTTATTTTTCTAAGCAAGCAGGATTCCTACAGAGCGTTCCTGAGTAGCAACGTGAGGATTTAAAGGGCGCCCTCGAACAGGTGCAATCAAGACTGGAGGCTTCATTAAGTAGGACTTTATGCTTTTAATGCTTTGTCACATGCTTCATCCCATTGAAACGGCAATGTCTTTCTTCATTAGACGATTGAATGGTTGACAACGACCGGCTAGATTTAAAATAAACCTCTGGAGATATGCTAGTTTTCCTTGCAAACTTTTGAGCTCGTGGATGTTTCGCGGTTCTGGCATTCTCAAGATGTCATCTATCTTTGCTTGCTCAATTCCTATACCCCGCTGGCAGACGATGAATCCAAGGAATTTCCTGGATATAACTCCAAATGCACATTTAGAAGGGTTCATCTTTAGTTGATATCTCCTCAAGCATTCAAAAACCTTCCTCAAGTCATGAAAATGATTCTCTCGCTTCTTTAACTTTACAACCAAGTCATCAACGTAGCATTCGACATTCTTATGAAGCATGTCATCGAAGATCTTTTGCATTGCCCTTTGATATGTGGTGCCAGCATTCTTTAGCCTAAAAGGCATAATTTTATAGCAATATATACCCTTAGGAGTGCGAAACGCCGTTAATTCCTCGTCCGCCGGTGCCATACGTATTTGGTTGTATCCAGACGATCCATCCATTAAGGATAAAGCTTCATGACCAGTAGTGGCATCTATCATTAGTTCAGCACTTGGTAACAGGAAGTCATCTTTAGGGCATGCATTATTTAGATCCCTGAAATCAACACATACTCGAATTTGTCCATTTTTCTTTCTTACAGGGACAATGCTGGAAAATCACATGGGATACTTAAACTCTCGGATGAAACCGACTTCAATGAGTTTGTTCACTTCGCCTTCAATCAATGCGATTAACTCAGGTCAAAATCTACACTGGCCTTGTTTGACAGAGCGAGCTCCTTTCTTTACTGACAGGTGATGTACAGCTACCTTTGGGTCTAATCCGAGCATTTCCTTGTAGGACCATGCTTACATCTTTAAATTCATAGAGTAATGTAATATAAGTTCCTTATTCTTCCTGAGTTAGTGGGGTACTTATGTAAATTGGTCGAGGGATTTCAATGTCGCCTAGATTAACTTCTTTCAATTCATCGATGGTGGCTTTAATACCCTCCTCATGTTCTGCAGGAGCATCTTCGGCGTCTTCATCTTCAACTTCACCATCTTCAATTAAGGTGATATGGTAAGTTTGTGTAATATTTTCTTCAGCACTATTGCTAATATAATTATACGGTGCTACACTTTCTTTATCATCCTCGTCATCATATTGTACTTGAGTGAAATCACAGTTTGCGCTTTAGCCTTTAAAACTCTTCTACATGATACGGTTAAGGTTGTCTGGTGCTTCATTCTAGAAGGGATCAAGCTTCTAAGTTTTTGTGTATGTGAAAACTTGATATTTTTGTTCGAATGTACCGCTACCTTTAACGCGCATATCTTTTGATGTCCTACTCTTTTACATGGACCCAACCAATCAAAGATGGATTGTCTGTTGGCTATTCCGTGCAATTCTTTTCTATGGGGGCCAAGTCTGTTAAAGACAGATTCTCTCAAATTTTCTTCCCTCTTATGATCTTCAGTTGAAGAAAACCCTTCAGAAACATAAATTGCTGTTGACTCTCTTTTTAGCAATGCAAACAGGCTTAGGTGGAGTAAAAGCCAGACCTACTCGGGAATCTTGAATTACATGTCCTTTTTCCTTGAGCATTATTTGGGTAGCGTTGAGTCCGTGGAGTTTCTTAACGGTGGCTTCAGGAGGAAGTCTCTCAAGGTTGAGCTTTTCTTTGGGATCGTATCCGGCTTTAATAAGGAGCTTGAAGGCTTTAGGATCGAATCCCTTTTCGTCTATGACTAAAGCCACATGTCCACCTTCCTTTTCTTGGGTTAAGGGCACAAATCCCTTGAGTGATGACTTAGATGGTTGCTTCATGTTGATCTGAGTTAATGGTAAAGTCAGACCTTTTGACAATTCAACTTCGAGGGTGGATAAATCATTCTTTTTTGTGTTTTGATTATTGCATGACTTTGGCTCTTCGGGGGCAATACTTCTTTTCCCTTTTTAGCATCCTCAATATAGTACTTAGCATCAACAAAGTGTGACTCAGCTTTAGTAAAAAGTTTGTTGTCGTCGAGTACCTTTTTCACTATACCGTTGCGACAATATTTAAAACATTGATGCCATGTAGATGGAACTACTGCATTTTCATGTAACCAGGGACGACCGAGAAGCATGTTGTAGGAAGTCTTGGCGTCTATGACATGGAATAATGCACTCGACACCATATCGTCCATAGTCAATTGCATCCTTATAATGCCAACAGCCCTTTGTTCCCTTGATTGAAACCTTGGATCATGAGGCGGCTGTTAGAGAGTTCATCTATAGGGATTTCTAGTTCTTTCAAAATTCGCAGAGGTAAGATATTGACTGCAGATCCTCCGTCAATCAATATTCTATTCACTTTCTGTTCATGTACATATCCAGCAACGAACAAAGTACGATTATGAGGTTTAGACCAAAGAAACAGATCTTCATCAATGAAGTTAATTGTAGACATGCAATCATCAACATCAAAGGAATCCTTCTTTTCGAACAGTGTGTCCTCATTGCTTGTGATATTATCCCCATGCATGGCGTTACATGAATCTTTGTTGCCATTGACATGTCCACTCTCGATTATAATAGCATTTGTCGTGGCGGAATCCTCTTCAAGAGAGATCTTACATTGGCGAGCCAATTGCATAACCTTGTCCTTGAACATGAAGCAGTCTTGTATTGCGTGCCCAACTAAGCGATGGTATTTGCAATATTTTGGGTCGTCCTTTCGTTCAGCTTCCTCGGGTCATTTCATTTCTGGCAGATCAATAAGGTTAGCCTCCAACAAGTCATCAAATATCCCAGGAACATTGAAGTCAAGAAATGGATATTCTCTTGCTTGCATTTCCTTCATAGTCAGTTTCCTCTGTGGCCTCTCGTAAGGAACATTATTCCTTGGGGCAACATTGTCTTTTGCAGTGCTTTTGAGCTTGAATGGTGCAACGTTCACTGCCGTTGATTCTTTGCTTGGAGCTTTTGAAAAGGGTTTGCCCTCTTTCTTCACTTCTTGTTTCTCCTTATTTCTGCTAAGCTCCTGGACAGGTGACCCTTCAGCCCCACTTGCTATCATACTCAACTCCATATCATGTGCTCGAGTGGCCAATTCTTTAAAGAATCTGGGCAAGATTCCTTGGAGGATATAGCGAAGGCCCCAATGTATTTCTTGAATACACATCTCGATCGCAGAGGCTTCAGATAGTCGATCTTTGCAATTAAGACTTAGATTCCTCCACCTATTGATATAATAAATGACTGGCTCTTCTTTCCATTGGCGAGAATTTGTAAGCTCAACCATGCTGACAGTTCGTCGAGTGCTGTAGAAGTGATTGAGAAATTCTTGCTCTAGCTATTCCCTCCATCAATTGAGTCGGCCTCCAAGTCAGTGTACCAATCAAATGTATTGCCTTTCAGTAATTGAACAAACTTCTTGACTAAATGATCACCATAAGTTCCCGCGTTGTTGCACGTTTCAACAAAGTGAGCCACATGCTGCTTAGGGTTGCCTTTACCATCAAATTGCTGAAACTTTGGTGGTTGATAACCTATTCGCATCTTCAAGCCGTCTATCCTTGGAGTGTATGGCTTGGAGTAAGTAAGGGATGACTTTGAGCTTCCCTCGATCTTGCTTCTGATGGTTCCTTCAATTAATTCTTTTAGCTAGTCCACGGGAATCAATCCGTCAGAAGAAATTTGAAGCTCATTTGCGTACTTATCCTTTTCAGCATAATGTTGATTCGCAGGCGCTTCTACTTCTTCATGAGCCTCAACTTGTTTCCCTATGATATGACTTACGTCAACATTATCTGCCTTGTTGATCAACCGAGCAATCTGTGCATCTTGCTCTTGAATGTGCTTCGTAAGTCCTTTAATGGTTCTCGTCAGACTTGTAAGTTGTTCCTCCATAGTTGTAGCATTAGTTACCATAACTGGAGCCAAATTTGTTGTGAAAGAGTAGCTAGACACGGAGCGAGGAGAGGACGGAGGAGATTTATTTGCATCACTTTCGCTTGCATAGCTAGGTGAGTGCAAGTTCTTTTTGACGTACTCAGCGAGAGGAGACATTTGGGAAGAATCTTTGAGCTTCTTCAACATGCTCTTTATAGTAACACCGACGCTCTTGGTTCTTGAGCTCGAAGACTTTGATATAGTGAGTTTGGAATTCACTAACATCATAGCTTTTCCTTGAGTATCCATTTGAATGCTTTTCTTCTTTGTTGAAGGGAAGAGATGAAGGAGTAGGCGCCAAAATTTGTAAATTTTTTTTTTTGAAAATTAAACATTAAATTATCACAAATTAAAATATCAATGTGAGTACAATCTCTATTCTATCAATTATTCCCTCAAAATATATTGACTAATTCAAAGGTTAATCTCCACGTAGATCTCATTTGGACTTGAATTTGAATTTTCATAACATTAATTCGAGAATTTTGTGCATATAATCCCGAATTAAACGCTATAATTTATGGCGCACTTTGACGAAAGACTCGATCTTTGCCTTGAACGCCTTCGAATATTCTTGAGCTTTGAAAAATCGCGTAGAGTGAATTATTTGCAATTTTCCTCTGCTTTGCTCTTCGTTCTCGAGCTCTGTATGTCAAATGAGGGTGTAAGGACCCCTTTATATAGGTGTCGAAGAGGTAGAGTTGTAATCTACTTGAACACCTTTTGTATTATCTCTTTATAATTTAATTTAAAGAAATAAATACATCATATATTTGAAATAATATGATTGGTCAATTGGACATTATCTCTTTAATATTTGCATTTTATAAAGAGATAAAAACAACCCATATTTGTCTAGATTTGATTGGAGGTACGTGCAATTGCTCCACGTGGCGCGGTCTGATTAGCTGGAATCTTTGACGGCGAAGCATAATTTGACTGGCCGAAATATTTCATTTTTGACACTTGTCGGCTCTTGATTTGATGACAAAATATATATTAAAATGTCAATTAAATTGACTATTTATACTTGAAATTAGTTTAGTAAATTTCAAAATATAAATAGAAAAATATTATAATTGATAAATAATATATTATATGACAGTTGTCATTATTTAATTGGGTGCAAAATTAATTTGCGTACCATACCATCTAAATGAAGTTAAAGTTTTACATTTTAAATTCTGTATTAATGTTTTGATATTTTCACTATTATCAGACCATCTTCCTATAAAATGTTCAACAATATTAATAAAAATGTATAGACTACTTTTTCTTCTATGGTATTTTTTTCAATTATCACTGTATTTAATATTTCATCTTGGTCAGTTTGATAGAGATAATTATTCCACCATCATTTTAGGCCACATTTACTTTGAGTGATGAGATTAAAATGAGATATATTAAATTATGATTACTATCATGAAAAAATCACATCATATACCGGGCTTAAGGCACTAATCACGAATTGATAAAAAATAAAGAATCAGTTAGTCATGATATCATGGCTAATCACCCAAAGTAAAGGTGGCCTTAATTGACCAGTGAATCCTTCTATAATCATTTTAACAATAGCTTTATCGGAATTATTCTTTCCTTTACAGATAGTGATATACATCATCATTCTATGTATGGTATTATAAATTTGTCTTTCTGTGAATTCATCAATATTCGATTCATAAATTTTCTTGCCATTATAACTATTTTGGTCAATTATTTATTATTCCTCATAAAGAACTAGTCTAGGATAGTAAAATTTAGTTTGCATTAGTTTTATGGCAAAATTCTCTAATTTCTTAATTTCTTCTGAGAAATTCTCTTTATAATTTTCAGAGTTTAAGTCATTATTTAAAGTATTTAATTTTAGATTTTTCATCAAGTAATTTTTCAAGTTCTCCTATTGGTTTTAAATTAAAACTTACAATATCTGGTGGCGGTTGGATTGAGGGTCTAGCAATAATTTTTTTTTTTGTTTTCTCTAATATTATTTTATTTGGGTTGATTTCTCGTTGCCAATCAATAACTCTATCAAACTTATTATTTAATTCAATAATCTGTTCCCCTATAATGTTTAAGTATAAATTGACATAATTTTATTTTTTCGACTATTCATTTATTTGTGTTATTGTAACCATTAAAGTATCATCTTCAATTAATTCAAAAAATGCTTTAAATTTTTTCTGAATTTATTTTGAAAGGTTGTTGAGGGGGAAAGACATTATTTAATATTTTTCCATTTTTCAGAAAGTATTTTCTTTCTAACACACTCAGATATTGCTTTGAATATTTAGTTATAAACCAAGGAACAAAAGTGACTTTCTTATTCCATATGGTTAATTCTTTATAAAATTGATCTGAACTCTTATCTGTATTTTCCGTGAGAAATTCTCAAAAAACCATTTTCTAAACTGTTTCCATCTTTTTTTCTAAAAATTCTTCCTTAATTTCTTTCCTAACTAGGGATCCAGGCTAAAATCTATTATATGATTTATAACTGGAATTTCTGCTTCAAAATTAATTAAATCTGGCATATTTATTTATAAACAAAAATTTGTTTCCGAAGTTAATTCTTCATTTATTTGGGATCCTTATAAACACCTTTAACAATATTATTTGGTTGTATCCTTATTTCTTCAACCTTATTAAAATTTGAATCATTTAGATTACTTTCTTTACTAATTCGAGATGTGGATGCTCTAGATGGGGTTATTACATTGGTGAGATATAAGACAGTAGAATATCTAAAAGCTACATTTTAAATATTTTGACTGGTTAACAAAGTCTATTATGACATTTCCTTCTGGATTTTGTAGAAAATTCGTATATGTGCTTCAGTATTACTCTTAACAGGGACTTCCTTTTCAATTATCCAATGTTCCGAAAGTTGTATTGGATATTCAACAGTATTTTATCTGTCTGCTTATTATGCAGTATTTGTTTGATAATAATATAAATCATGTAAAGAATGCCAAGAAAGAAGAATATGAACTTCCAAAAAATTTAGATCAATTAAATAAAGGAATAATTATGTTGACCTCCCCTGTTACTATGGGAATATACAAATCCGCCCCTCTTACTATGAAAATTACATAAACCTACCTTATTGGTTTATTACCATTACAAATTGGCCCCCTATTAGTCAAAATAATGGTCAATGCTAATTTCAATCCAAATATTTATTTAATCTTTCTATTTTTGCCCTTGAATAGGATTTTTATAAATTTTGCTGAAAAAAATACCCGTGAGGGTGAATTTGTTTGTGAGCCTTTAAAGTCTGAAAAACAGTCATGACCACCGATGGATTTCTCTCTATGGCTCTTGTGGAAGGTGGAATGGTTTTTATGGTATGAAAGGGAAGTTTGATGGAGAAGGAAGGAGATGAGTCTTTTGCCAGGCCTGATTATAAATATAAGAAGGTTACATAAATATTTGGATTGAAATCAATATTGATCGTTAGTTTAACTATTTGAGGGACCAATTTGTAATAGTAATAAACCAACAAGGTACATTTATGTAATTTTCATAATAAGAGGGGGTGATTTGTATGTTCCTAAAGTAACAGGGGACGTCAGTGTAATTATCCCTTAAATAAATGGACAATCCCTAAAGTTAACCCTAGGTTGATCTATAATTTTGGAAGATTTCATTTCTGGAAAATTGAGTAGGTAGTAAAAACTACTGAAGAATCTATTGCGCTTGATAATGAAGAAAAAGTAATAAAACTTTTAGATGCCATGGATATAAGGCATTACCAAGAAGAATATAAATTTTTACACATAGGCCTTGTACAAATAGCTTTTAAGCCTCTAATATTAGAAGGATTACCAGAGAGTTTTTTAGATGCTTTACGAGATGCTAGGAATTTAGACTGGAAAAATCTCTTGTAGGAATAATACAATCAAGTTTGGCCCATGGACCAATATTCTTTAATGGTTACCCAAACTTACAATTGTCATTATTTGATGTAAATATACTTGATGCATTAATATTAATGTTAAACACATGGGTATAATTATGCACCCGGATCAAAATTAATATGTATATGTTATAGATATACTATAAACTTTTTCAAACGCTTAATCCTAATTGTAGGACACAAGATAACAAAACTCTTGGACAAACAATTTTTTTTAAACAAATTTACATAATTCAAGAATTAATACCAGAAAACAAATAAAGTGGATAATATAATATATATAATATATATTATAATAATATAATAAATAATATAATTGTAATCCTACTAAATTAACATGATTTATAATTTCTCCATAGGAAAGAGATGCAATATTATCATATTTTTCTATGATTTTTCACGAACTTTTTCTGCAAAAGATTTTGGTAGTCATGAAATAATTTTTTTTTTCCAGAAATAACTATCTGCATCACTTCTTTCATAAATTGGATAAGAAAACATCTTTATACCATCTAAAATCATGGAGTTTTCTACACTTTGGATTTTGCAAAAATTCTGTATTTCTTTCTTGGTATATTTGTGGATTTTCAATAAAATGAATAATAATAGTATATATTAAAGAAGATATTGCATTAGAAATGGGTCTTCCTTCATCATTATTAATAATATTTCATTCTGGATCTCTTTTAACACTTGAAAGAATTTGAGTTTTTGCTTCAGGGGTTATGATGTTATCCCACCATCCTTTTAAATGACCATTAAATCCTAAAATAGATTTTTTACAGCATCTTCATCTGTTAGACTTGCTCTTTCTTTATAAATATTTGATACTATATAATATTTGTTTACATAAACTAAGAATTTGATATTCAGACAAGGTATTTAAATTCCATTCATATATCGAACTACCATTAAAAAACCTAAAATTTTGTACTTCTTCTATTTTTAGATTAAGGGGAGTAGGTTTATAATAATTCCTGTAAGATGTTAAATGTTGGATAGGGTAAATTGAATTAGGAATTTGTTCTTTATCAGAGTTTTCAATATTTTGTTCAATTGTGTTAATAACTTATCTTTACCTAAATCTCTTAGTCTTTCTTGGATTCCAGGATAGCTTTTTTTAATTTAATTTTGGTATATAATCAGAAATTTGAAAAGGAAGATTATTAGCGTGATATGAAGAGTTGGATCTTTGGAAGTTATTAGAGAAGAAGATGAAGGATTTGAATATCTTTTTTTTTTAACTTTTTCAATCCTATTTTCTATTCGATCTAGTTGTTTTCCTATAAAATGAAAACTAAATTTGAGAAATTATTCTGTTTAATTTGAATAATACTTACCTCGCTGGTGGATGGTTCGCTAATAGGAAGACACTTGATGACTTGACCTTTTATAGAGATTCCAAATTCCTCTAACGGTGGATGTTCACTGGAGACTATTGGCCCACCCGTTTTCGTCCATTTTTTTAGAATTTTTTGGATAACTGTTAATTTATCTTCTCCATATATTTGGAATAAATAAGAGAAAAAAGGGATATTTTGTTTAATGCACGACATAGATTCATACCATTCAGATATGATGTTTGCTCTTTGAGATTCAGAAAAACTACTCATAAACCATTTCCTGTTGGAAATATTTTCTTCCGAAAGGTAGTCTTTTTAAGAAAATCTTTATCAATTGAAAATTCTTTGGTAAATATAAGAATTTGTGAAGGTGCAGAATCAGGAGATATTATTTCTTCATAATCTTGATAAATTGATTGTGCAATATTTTGATATATTCTTATTCCCTGAAACTTTGAGTTAGTAGGTCTAATTGTTTCTGAAGTTGAGTGTCTAGAAGGAGTAGGAGGATGGGAGTAGAAAGTCCTATTTGGTCTTAATGAATTTTGTTTACAAAACTTGACTTCTACAGATCCATCAGGATGTTGGGTAATTTGATCAATTTCTAAATTTTCTATAGGCTGGATAGGTGGTATTGACCCGGCAGGTAAATTCCAAGTTTCTGGTAGGGTGACATTTTTTCATTCTATGGTTTTAGGGGCCATAAGATTAGATTTGACTCTATTTATTTTCCAGAATACTGTTGTTCATGTGACTTTGTTTGAGATATGGCTTGGATATTTAAACCGGTATTAGTAATTTTGTAATAAAGCCTATAAAATATTTCATATATATGAGACCCTGACTTCATTTTATAATTGTAATTTTTTACATTTAAAGTAAGAATGTCAATAATATGAGCATCATTAAGAGAAATGGTGAAATTTGGAAAAGAATTGAAATAAATTGAGCCATTACAAAGACTAGTTTGTACTAATCCGAGTAAAAATTCATAAAAATCTAGATGTCTACAATCTCGTAAAGTAAGGACCACATGGTATCTAATCCTTCTTTTGTTAAAGGTTTAATAGCAATTTGGACAAAGCTAATATGCATAAATTTATAAACATTCTTAATATGTTTAATAATGGAAGATTTTGAAAATAAATGTAAAGTTTGTTGATCTGAAACTAGTGGTAAAACTTGTTCATCAGTTTTTATAGTATATGCAGACTTAAAATCAATAAATGACTTCTTATAAATTTCTTTAGTACTAATCTTAGGAGGTTTCCAATCAAATAGATCTTTGTCTTCTAACAATGTTTCCCCTGTAGTAATTATATTCGAATTTTTTTGGTTCTCCCCTAATGAGGAGGGTTCAGAATTCATGCTTATGAATTTATCCATATTGTTAAACATTCATACTTTGTTCTTTCGGCTCAGACAACGATTTATCGCAGTACAAATAATGGTCAAGTAAGCCAACTTACAACGTGTCGAAATCCGATTCACAAATTTGAATTTCTTTATATGGATATATCCAGAAGTTGCATGTCGCGATACAAATAATATATAATATATATAATAATAATAATATATAATATTGCAATTGGGCTCAAAACCCAACACCTTATATATGTATTTTTGGTTTTTGAATTTTCTGTATATAATATATACACACATTTATATGTATAAATATAATATAAACAAGACATGGTTTGACAATATATATTGATTTTTGTTTTAAAAAAATACAATATTACACATACAACATTTATGTATATATACATATTTATATATAAAAAATATATATAAAAGAGATATAATTTGACAATGAACAGTAATTTTTGTCTCCTAAATTCCAACATCAAACTTACACCACTTATTTTAAAATATTTTAAATTACCTTAGAACACAAATTCAAACATACCATTTATTTTAAACACACACTTATTTATCTTTATTTTTCTCTCTCTATATCAAAAATGCCAAAACAAAACACTCTAAAATCTAATCCAAACACTATGTATAAGTCTATAAGAACCCCAGCTGGCGATTTGGGATATTTTTGCAAGTTTACCCCAAAAATGGGCAGACTTGCAAATTTATTATTATCTTTTATAATATAAACATAAACATAAACATAAATAAGCCAATAAACCCTCTGTCCCCAGTCTTCTCTTTTCCATTCCCCCTTCTCTTACTATCCTGTGTATAAGTTTTCTTGAATGTAGTTCATCTGCAGTGCTGATTGGGTTCATGAATACAGTGTAATGTTCGAGCCGCAATCCCTCCTTCAAGAACCTCCGCTCCTTGAATTTGAAGAAGGATTCGACCTTTTGGGGGCCGAACCCACTGGACTCCTTTCATGATTCTTCGAGACCCCATGAAGATTGTGGTGCCCTCTTGATTCAATTCCCAAATTTTTAACCCCTAGTGCATGTGTTGTGGTGTGTATCAAGACGGTCCCTATACAATCCAATTGCTTTTTCTCGTCCCTTTTAATTATTTTTTGTTCCAGTAATTTCCAAAGAATGCCCCCCAAACAACAGAAGCTAATCCCAGCCACCGCTCACATCGTCGACCTCGACAGCAGCGACGAAGATGACGCTGCTGCCGGAGTATCTAGGAGCAGCAAGATTGTTGTCGGTAAAACGTCGAATGGCGCGAAATTACAAACGAAGCCACCTACTACGACTCAGTCTGCCTCCGCTGTTAACAATGGCGACGTTGTGTCGGCGAGTTATGGCCCCCTCGATAATCGAAGTTTCTGGAGAGCCGGAGCTTATGAAATTGGCCCCACCGTATCCACTATAATTCAAGGTCCTAGTTTATTTTGTTTGTTATTTCTTTCTTAGTTGTTTCATTTATTTATTAGTATTAAGGGTTTATAATGTGCATTGTAGGTGATCTGGAGCATGCACGTGTTCACCCGAAGTTTTTGCATTCCAACGCCACCTCTCACAAATGGGCCTTTGGAGGTAATGTTTCTGATATCAGCTTGTACTAATGCTCCGATGTCGGTCTAATTGATGCCTAGAGGCTGGATATTCACTCTCAAAGTTTGAAGGCTCAGCATAAATTGAAGTACTAACAGAAAAAATGTCGTATTATTTGTTTATATGCATTTTGTTTTGTGTCAGTTCGTCCATGAAGTGTCAGGAAATCAGTAGTTTAGATTTAGCATTCTATACACAAGAGAAATTCATCAATATTGTAGGAAAAGTATGAAAAAGGAACACATGAAAGAGAGACAGTTGTTTCCACTGCAATTTCTGACATGCCAATCTCTTTTGCAGCTATTGCCGAGCTCTTGGACAATGCAGTTGATGAGGTATTCATTGTTAATTCTGTACTAAAATTTTGATAATGCATTTCCACTTAGATTTTGTTGAATTAATAGGGTGTGGTTTACCACTTCCCAGCTGGGGCCAATTTAAGAACAATGAATAGTCATATTTTCATTAGTTTTGCAGTTTTAACCCCTTAACTGGAGCATGCATTAAGAACTTGGACTCAATTGTTATTAATTAATGTTTGAATATATGCATGGGATTGTTTTAGTATAGCTATGATATGGGTATTGGGATATCTGCATGGTTTCATAGAAGTCTTAGAGCTCTGGCAAAATGGAAAATATGTAGCCATATTAAAACCGAATAGAATTATATTATTTTCGCTTGCTTTTGTAATTTCTCATTTTATATCACTGTGAACTGATATGTGTTTATAAACCAGATTTGCAATGGGGCAACTTTTGTGAAGGTTGACAGGATTTATAACTCAAAGGACAATTCACCTGCCTTACTTTTCCAAGGTGCAGTGTGTTTCTAATCTTACCTTCTCTTAAAGCATTAGTGCAATGTGTTTCTTGAATTTGTATATGACTATTTGTGAATGAATTACTAAAACTTGGAGAGAAACCACTACTTGATTTGCAGATGATGGGGGTGGAATGGATCCAGAATCCATGCGGAAGTGCATGAGCTTGGGATACTCCTCAAAGACATCAAACACAACAATTGGGCAATGTAGTGAACTTGTTCTGCTAATCTGTTCTAACCACTACTGGTGTATCTTTGTGTTTTCTTGGTGGATAACCTGTATCAGTTACAATTTAGTAAATCATGTATACATCTCATTGTTTTGCTGCAGTCTCCCATTTGTGGTGGACTTAATCCAGTCTTTGCCCAACTGATTCTTTTATCATTTTGATACTGAGACCGGCAGTTTTTAGCTGTACTGCTATAATATTGAATCAAGTCCAGTAGTGTCTAGTTATTGTAAGTTAGCCATACATTGGATTCATCTTAGATGTTTTCATTTTCATTCAACACCGAATAACAGCGTAATAGGATGCCCACCTTCTTCAGGTCTAAGACTTGTCTGCGCTGCGCATGTATGCCAATTTGGGTGCTGCCTAGAGTCAGCTACCATCTTCGAGTTATGTCAGCTAGGCCTGTTTTTTTTTCGTTAATAAGAATGAATAGTTTCTTTGCAATGTTCTCCCAAACAAAGGTCACTAAAATTTGCAGTTACTCTCAAGATACTGAATATTTACATCAGATCATATTTTTGGTTGGCAGTTGATCAAATTCTTAAGAAGGGTATTTGCTATAATCAAATTTTGGTTATAAGCCTAATTCCTGAAATTTAAAGCCATATCTTCTCATACCAGATGGTAATGGATTCAAAACAAGTACCATGCGACTAGGAGCTGATGTGATTGTTTTCAGCCGTGCAACTCAACCAGGGTATTCTTTTCCTCACTATTGACCTTGAGTTGTTTCCTTTATCCGCTGATGCAACATATCACCCATCATATAACTTGTAGTTGTCATATCCCTTGGAGTTTTTTGATCTTTATATTCCAAACTAACGTAAGTTTGGAACATGTATGCATGTGAGTAATGAGGTTTGAAGTAGGATGGATAGTATTATTGTGTTCTTTCCACTTTGGCATAATTTCTTTTCTCATCAGTTTGCATTTCTCATTTCCCCGGACCATGATCAGCTAATATTTTGCTTTACTTTGTGATCCATTATTGCATACTAATCCAATTTTTCTCCTTTGTGATTGGTCTGTTTCTGGCTTGAGTTTACACTTATATCATTCAGTCGAGCAACCCAAAGTGTTGGTCTTTTATCCTACACATTTTTGCGGAGAACGAGACAAGATGATGTGATTGTTCCGATGGTAGACTTTTTGATTCTTAACACTGAATTTTTCTTTGAGCTATAGTCTGCACTTTCTGACATCAGGACTTTGATGTTTGCAAATTTTCTGGATGACAAATGTTTTATTCTTGCATTTGCGATGGTATTGCAGATTGATTTTGATATCTCAGACCATTGGGCGGAGCCTATAGTCCATAGCTCTAAGATTGATTGGTCCAGTAACTTGAAAACCATCCTTGAATGGTCTCCCTTCGCGTCAAAGGATGACCTTATGCTACAGGTTCAGTTTACATGATAGGGCGACTCTACTTCACTTATTTTTGTTCTTCATTCATACTGTTTTATGAATGATTGCTAAACTGAAACCGTGTATAGTGTTGCTAAAAGATTAAACTTACTGTACTTGTTTCTATCTGCATGACATGCTTCATCTGTACTTATCAATTTTGTTCTATTATCAGACATTGTTGCTTTGTCATAGCCATTATCAGTATTCTTTGTCACGTTGCAGGTTTAATAGCTACATGTTTCTTTCTAAGATTTTAATCAGTAAAACAATATTGCTTGCTTATACTTTATAATAATTGTCACATGCACATTATTTGACACAATAATTTACTTTTTGGGGAAACATACAGACATACACTTGCATAAACGTCTTTGAAGGGAATGGTGTATTGTCAAGAGAGTTAAAATGCTTCTGACTTGTCTGCTTGAAAGAAACATTTAGTGGAGTCTTGTGTCACATAGTTACCTAGAGGATTCAGGTGCATGAGAATTTCAGCACCATAGAAGAGCCTGAAACTGAGAACTTCATGACTTAATAATCACAAATAATGGATCATTATACTTGTGGAGGCACCTGCAGTGTATTAAAATCTAACGGCATTACATTGTGAATGAGTTGCTCATATGTAGAAGGGTGCATTGCTTTCTCTCCTTGTGACCCAATTAGGTCCAGTGGCAGGTCCACATATGGGACTCTGTTGCAGACAGTTGGGATAAATATTACATCTTAAGTAATAGTCATTTTCCTGCCAAGCCATGTAATCAATATAATTCTCATGAGATAACGTTTTCAGTTTCCTTATGCACTCAAATTCCTGCATATATTTTTTCACAAAATATTAGTTTTCTTCTTTGACACAATTTTGAAAGAGGCTAGTTCTGGTTTTTGTGGAGTTTAATTAATTTTACTTCCCCGGGTTTTAGTTTGTATGTTCCTTTCTGTTACGTGTTAATATCATTTTTAACCTATTTTCTTATGTTCTGTCCAGTTTGATGATATTGGCCCACATGGAACGAAAATTATAATATTTAACCTATGGATGAATGATGAAGGCGTTTATGAATTGAATTTCGATGATGATGACGAGGTATGTTAAGTTTTTCTATTCCAGTCTGAGAAATACTTAATGTGCATTTTGTAGCCAGACTTGAGATTGCATAATCTTTCTTATTGTCGGAACTGAGAACTTGAATTCACTGATAGACAAGCATAATATCCTCTTGCTTTAATTTTGACTTCTGAATATTGTTAACAAAGCTTTTTACGTAAATGCTTCTTGTATCCTTCATATGATCTAGCAAAGACTTGGATTTGGATCTCTCTGTTTTCAAGTTTTCCATCCGTTCGGATCATAAAAGGTTTCAATAAATCAAGTTTAAATTATGTTAACGTATTAGCACAGCAAAACAGTATATAAAATCTTGTCATATTTTTCCATTTCTTTAGATTGGTTAAGAGATCATAAATGCTCTATATGTAGAAAAGAGAAACATGCGCTCTATACTTTTGGATCCAGAATTTATTGTAAGGCACATTATAATCCATCCTGGACACACCATAGTAATATCAGATACAATTAAATTTAGGGAGAGTCTGATCATTTATTTTTGTCATAGGAGTGTAAGGGAACCTGGTATTTTTCTCTGAGTGACTGAATTTACAAGAAAATCTTATTGCAAATTTTATATGCCATTGGCTCCACAATGTTGAAGAAAAGTTAATTTCCTGTGGCTTATATAATTGCTGAAGTGCATATAATGTGTTGGCAATTTCGAGTAGCAAATTGTAAATTTCTGATGTGGTGCTGGGCTATGGATTAGATTAAGATTTCAGACTTAGTTAATTGTCAGCTGATTAATATTTCTGATATGCTATATCCAGCGGAATGCTATAGTCTGAGGCTTCAAGAATGATAAAACAAAATATCAAACCTGAAGGTTCATGCGTTGGTTGGTGCAGCCTCTCCATTTCCCTCATAACAAAGAAACTTATATAACAAAGAGTCCTAATTAGTTCGACGTTTTCACCCCCTCTTAAGATGAAACAGTTAGGTTAGTCCTTAGAAATCATAGCCTTTTCAGCATTGGACATGAATTATTCCTTCAAGTCAGTCATTATGGCTCCCAAACATCCTGGTAAAGTACTTCTTGGTTTCAAGCCCCAATTGTCTTGACTTTTAGTTGGTGTTCTGCGAGGTGTTAAAATATCAAACATGAAGGTCATGTGTTGGTGGCGGCAGTCTCTGTTTCCCTCATCACAAGAAACTTACAAGACAAAGAGGTCCTAATTGGTTCAAAATTTTCACCCCCTTTAAAGATGAAACAGTTAGGTTAGTCCTTAGAAATCAACTTGGGCATAGCTTTAAGCATTGGACATGCATTAGTCCCCTAAGCCATTATGGCTCCCATAATATCCTGGTTGTATAAAGTGCTGTTCTTCTTGGTTTCAGTCCCCAAATATATTGACTTTTAGTTGGTATTCTGTGACACACTTATCTGCCAAGTATTTGTGCTTGCTTTCCTGGTGCTTGAATTGTGGAAAAAAGGCACTTATTATTTTATTGACTATATTCTGGAAGCATTCATGTTTTCTTGCGAAATAATTTTTTGATACCAATGGTCCAGGATATAAGGCTGAGAGATGAAGTTAATCATGGAAATACTTCCAGAACATTCAAGAGAGTTCTTGAGCTGCAATCTCATTTGTCCTACCGTATTCGATATTCGTTAAGGGTGGGTATGGTGTTCTTAACTTGTCCATATTGTTTCCAGGAAACACATGATTGGCTCAGGATATGATCAGCTGTAAATGGAGAAATGCTTATCTTGAAACAGAAGTGTAACATGGCGATGCCTTGCATATATACTTTTGGAAGATATACTATTTTTTATTTGTTTGGGAAGATAGGACAGAGAGATACGTAATGGCGAAAGTAGTTTTGAGAAAGAAAGAAATAGCTGATGTTAAGTAGGCATAACTGGATTATTATTCTACCTGACAGTATTATAATACTTTTCATGATAATTTTCTTCATTATATGAGAAACATGAATCTCCACTTTCAAATTATCAGTAAATGGGGTGTCCCAGAGTTGGCTTACACATGGAGAAGAAATTCCAATCAATTCTTAATTGTTTGGTGTAGATACAACAGTCTTGCAAATGTCTTGATTTTGAGCATACAACACGTGCCTACTAGAATTATATGGGTTGTGTTTCTAGAGTACGTTTTCAGCATAGTTTGAATCAGTTTATTTGGTTATGAGATGGTAATATATGTTTTTCAGGCATATTCATCAATATTGTACCTCAGAAAATTTACGAACTTCAGAATAATTTTAAGAGGGAAGCCTGTCGAGCAGTTCAGTATTGTGGATGACTTGAAACACTCTAAGGTAGTCACATACAGCCCCCATGTTGGCCCAGCACCCAAAGAGGTATGCTATTATTTTATATTGAGTGGGTACAGTATGATTTCTAGAGGTATGGCACCATTGTGTATGCTAGAACTGGATGTCTGATGTGGTAAAATGAAGTCTGCTTCATTCTAGAATGTTATGTAATGCAAGTGTACTGTTCCTATTACTTGCACTAATTGGTATGATAATTTGGTCACTACTTGGTATGAGTTCCTAGATCTTCAATGTGATTAATATGATTTGAATTTTTTTTGTCGTGATCTCCAATCAAGTATGTAATGCAAGTCTACTGTTCTATTACTTGGACTAATTGGTATGATAATTTGGTCACTACTTGTTATGAGTTCCTAGATCTTCAATGTGATTAATATTGATTTGAAATTTTTTTGTCGTGATCTCCAATCAAAGTTGATTTCAGTAAACTTCACTGAGTCTGTTATTCAATAATACTCACTTGAGTTTATTCTGTGCCTGCCTTTGAAGATCTTCTTTAGCTATACTTGTTCGAGAGATGTCTAATCAGTCAATGTTGACATGGCACATATTTTTCTAAAGTTCTAGACATGATTTGATTGTCTTATACGCCCTTATAACTCATGGCTGTCTTCTATTCACGCATATTTGTATGTTGGGATGCTAATTAATTATGGTTATGTTTAATCACACTAACTATATCCGAAATATATATAAAAGTAGTAGGTTGAATAGTAAAGTGCATTGCCTGTGTTGACCTATAATTGGTAGAAATTTGTAGTTGGCCACACATGCTTTGATGGTCAGATCTGCTTCTGGATGGTGAGGGCTTTATGGCAAGTGTAGATGTTCAGATTGCAGCAGTGCTTCAATTATCTGTGAAGTGGTCCTGGAATATGCTTTGAGGTTAACGTGCTAATGTGGTAATTTAAAGTAGAGATTAGATGTACGATATAAAGATGATTATGAAGGGAGGGAAGATAGATGAAAGAGGATGATGGGGGGTTAAATTAAGAGCAACTTTCCTTTTCCTTCTTTTGTCAGTATGGATGGAAATTGTCTACTCTCTAGTTTCTAAATTACCTGTGTTTTTGGCATTTGCCACATGACTGGACTCATTTTGGAAACAGAGAGAAGGATGATGCCCTCAACGACCATGAGCTGTAAACCCAATCTGATAAACTAAAAGAAATTGCATTTCCGTGCTAATTAATTAAATGCATCCAAATGCCAGTTCAGCTGAATGAGACAGAAAAAGTATCAAATATTTATTTTATCGTTTAACCTGTCACAGGGATTTGTATAAGGAACCTTGCTTGCTGTGTCTTTATGATAAATATATTTGGAAGGACTGTTTATGGAGGCGTAGATAGATAGACATGTTTGTAAGGACTGTTCTTGGTAGTCCTTATTTACTGTGCATTTATGGGTGCATCCATAAATGGATTTGTAAGGACAGTTTATGAATGCATGGATACATGTGTACGTAAGTACTGTTTTTGCTTTTTTTTGGTAAGATTTGGGTTGAAAATCTAATCTTTGGTGTAATTTCTAACTGCTAGTGAACCATCCAAGTTTGAATATAAAGGTGCCAATAGGGAACTACTGGTTACTTGTGTTTAGTGTTTTAGAAAATCTTAATAAGTTGACTTTTTCATGGATGGAGCAGGTCACCGTGGAGACAAAAATTGGCTTCATCAAAGAAGCTCCTGCCCTTGGAGTTTGTGGATTCAATGTATACCATAAAAATCGTCTTATCAGGGTATGCTTTGTTGATAAATGCAAAATTGCATGTTTCTTACTTTAATATTTTAAAACAACTCTAGTTTTATATTTGTATTTCTAAATGTGCCTTCATGATATCATTGTACTGACTGATCATGCAGTTTCCTTAAGCTGGTGGTAAAAAAGATTGTGTCCTGTTCTTCGTCCTAATAAACTTTATGATGAACTAATAATATGACATACTAACATGTCCCAACAACGAAACACATTTGCGGTATAAATACTACTCAATTTCAATTGTTGATTAGATTTTCTATGTCTTAACAGCCCTACTGGAAAGTCACTGCTGATGGCAATTCCAGAGGACTTGGTGTTGTTGGTATGCTCACTGATCCATACTTTGGTTATCATGCATATTTTTCTCATCTTGCTCTGCAACTAACTTCTGGCATGCAGGAGTTCTTGAGGCAAATTTCATAGAACCTGCACATGACAAACAGGATTTTGAGAGATCAACTCTATTTATTAAGCTCGAGTCAAGGTTAAAACAAATGGTTAACGATTACTGGTATGATTCTTATGCTTATTGTTCTTTCATTTGGTAAAGCCTTTTGGTTAATAATGATCATGATCCTTTTGTTGGGCCACTCTCACTGCCATTTAGACGAATTCGATTTCCATGCTAGACAGTCTGTCCTTAATACTTCTTGCAACTCTTGGGGTCTAAGTGCTTATACATAGGTACCCAGTACTCAGTAAATAATTGCTAAGAGCTTCCACTTTAGGGGTAAAACTTCAGCTTTTAACAGAATAAAGCAAGATTTTAAGCACCATTGAGAAATTTCATTCTGCATCCAGCCAATACTGCTCTATCTTGTGGTTTCAGTTTAGATTATCTAAAACAGTGTCTGTTAATATTTAACCGCAGCTTTCCTTTATGGACTCGTAATATATGTCATATCTGTTTCATCGTTGTTAAAAGCATGGAAAGGTGCGTGCCATGGCGCATGAAGTGCCGGCCCAGTGCCATTCTTAGGGAATGGTGCTGGCTTTTTGTCTGGTACAGGCTGCAGAGAGCGCCTTAGAGAAGCCAAGCCCTTTTGGGCGAGGGGTCAGGACCCCTAAGGGGGGCTCCAGATAGCAGGCGGCGGGGATGGGGGGTAAGCGAAGGCATCGCCGGCTGTAGGGTTCCAGCAGTGACGCCGATCTAGGACATAGGTGGCGGCAGCGGCACAGAACTAGGGTTTCAGAAAAAGAGGAGAGCTCGTCTCTCTCTCTCTCTTTCTTTTTGGCCGTTTGAAAGGAGAAAACGGTTAAAAAGAGGAATATAAATTTAAAAAGAAAGTGAAAAATGGGTCTTTTTGGAATCCTTTTAACTTTTCTTGAGAAAGAAACAGAAAAATGTAAAAGAAAATAGAAAAGAAAACAGAAAATGAAAAGAAAATCTCTCCCTAGTTGTTTTACATATTTCTTTTGTGGTATAATGATTAATATATTTCTAATATTTATATTTAATTGTTTGTGTAATATTGATGTTAAAAAATATCAATGTATGAATGTATAATTTATTTATGCAAATATGCGCAATGCTTTAGAAAGGCGCATGCCTCACTGTGCGGCATGGCTCCAGGGCACCTTTGTGCCATGACACCCCGTGTGCATAGTTGTTTGCAACTTGATATTCCTGAATCATTGTTTTCCTTTTACCTTTGAGTGTTTATGGGGATGTGTGTGCATATATGCCGCTTTTGTTTTAATGTGTCACTTTATGTGATGATTGAGTCATTTCATTTATTTACGATTAAGATTTCAAGTGATGTTATTTGAATCCAATTTCTTCTGACCACCCAGGAAGGCTCACTGTCACTTGATAGGACACCAATCTGATGGCATGAGGAAGAATGACGTCCAAAAGAAATTTACTACACAACCTCAAGTTGAAGAGGGTAATGTACAAATGAATCAGCAATGGTGGTTGCATGCATCCTATTTAGCCTATAAATGCCGTTCTGCTAATCCACAGTTTCAATTGACTGGTGCAGTAAGTAGAAACACCAGCAAAACTAGTCTTCATGACAAATTGGCAACTGTTCAGCCGATTTTGGGCTTCAAGCTGTAAGTCTTGGATTTTCTTTTCCTTCACTGAGTTTGCAAATCATTGTTTTATATTAGATATCTTGGGGAGATGGCTAGTTAAAGCACATTTTAATGTTAAATAAGATGTTGCAAATCGTTCTGTTCTTTATCATGGTTTAATGGAATTGGTTGCAGGATTCTCATCCAGAAACACCTCAAGATACGACATCACAATCAGATATGTGAAGAGAACATCCAGCTGTTCATGAGGTACCATAAGGATATTATAACTAGATATTTTACTTGTTAGTTATAATCTCATACTGCATCAATGGAGTGTGTGGAGTTGCCTGGGCTTTATGGAACATGCCACCATAAAGGGACTTTTGAGAAACTAGGAAATAGCTTTATATCCAGATGTCTTAGTAGTTTCAAGTGTGCATTTGTTGCCATAACTTTGCCATGAAGGGATGAGGGTGTTGTTGCTGACGTTGGAGATACAGTTGCAGAATATAGTGCTCACCATCTGTATCATTTTGATAACTTATTGCATCCATATTATTAAATAATTTATCAGTCCTGCCTTTTTTAATTCATTAATATATTGGGACTAAAGGAGCTTAAGTATGTCTTGTGCTCTGGAAAGATTGGTGGTGCAGATCATCTCTGCGTCCAGGAAAGTTTGGACAAATAAATTTTATGCTGTAATAGAGATCCGAAGCTGCTAACTGATTGCACTTCAACTACATAGGCGTAGTGATTCAGACATCTATGACATATCCGGAAGCACTGTTTTGCAATTTTTATATTCAACCAATTGATCGTTCCAATTCAGCTCGTACAAGTTGTTTAACTCTACTCGTAATTTTTTGTGTCTTCAATAGTTGTGATAACTGTTCTCCAGAGACAGTGACATGATTGTTAGTTAGGAAGTGCTCCGTTGATTCTAAAAGTAGAATAAACCCTTCTAGTGTTTGGTCTTCTGTTCTGTTCTCTGTCTCCCTTGGTAAGCTTTTGCTCATCCGTATGTATCAATTTGCTCTGTCTTCCTTCACAAGCTATTATCTGCTTAGTGATTATGTTCTTGGACCATCTGATACACTAGCATGTTGTCTCTGAATTCAATCCAACTTATGTACTATCACAGCTTTTCCTGATGTCTTTGAACCCTTTCCAAATAGGTGTGAGGAGTACAAGGAGAAGCAAGGCACATTGAGACGAAAGGTACGGAATTATTTATTTAATCATGTAATATTACCTTACGAGTAGGTCAGTTGACCCATTACTTGCGACAGAAAATTTACAGCGGTTTATTGTATCTACCTCATGCTAAGACCTGTCAGCTGTTTTTTCTCATGTGAAATGAAATAGATTGAGGAACTTGAGAATGAGTTGGAGGAAACTAGAAAGAAGTCTGCTAGACTTTCTTCTCACTTGGAAATTCAGAGGAAGCAAATGCTACTGACCCGACAATAGCGCAAGTGTTATGATTCTGATGAACTGCCAGACCGGCCGCAGCAGTTAAATACTGGGCTTTGACATGCTTTAAGCAGGGTGGGCTGTCTAACCGATAACGATAGAAGAAACTGTACATAGGCTGAATTCTGAGGTTAGAAGTACTTGGCCTGAATATCAACCATGTTGTATCATATCAGGAAATTATCGTGCTAAGAAGATTGAGTGAGTGAATTATTAGAACAGAATATGATAGTTGTTATAACGTGTGGCATTATCGTATATGATGAAATGGTTTATCTTGAAGTTGGGTTACTACCTACATAGATAGCATGAAACTTTATATACCCACGAGAAACACCTCTCTCGCTCGCTCGCGTGTATGGTTAAGATAAGCATGTCTTACATTTATGTCTTTTTAATGGAGTGTGGCTTAAAATATATAGATAATCAATTTATTTTAAAAAGAATGCAATGAAAATTTTTTAATCATTAAATCAGTTAATTATCGTGAACATTTTTTGAAAAAATAGTTAGTGTAAAGTAGTAACTTTTTATCTTATTATCTGAGGACTACATAATTTGTAAGGTATTTGTAACTGATAATTTGACCAGTGTTGAATTTATATTGATCCTGAAGGGGGTGGATCGACTTGGGAAGCGCAGAAAAAAAAAAAAATTAACAATTCAAACATATGAAAGTTCCGACTAAGGGGTGTACACATCTTTGATATTTTTCTGGCAGTTTGGTGTACAATGAAACAATAAAGGCCATGAAAAATAAAGAAAAAATCAAGAGGAACCTCCCCCTTGTAGTTTTTTCTTCTATCAACTTCTTGCTTTGATTCCTTTTACAGATTTGTTCACCGTGAGATTTCGATCTGAAGATCTTCCAAAGAATGACACATCATTACTAAAAGAATGTGGAGATTTCGTGCTAGCAAAATCTCCACAAAAGTACAAAGAATCAACAACGTTATTGATTAATGTTTGATCACTTGTCTCTCTTTTGATCTCTAAGATCTTGAGAGAGTTTTGAAGAGTGAATGAAGAGAGAAAATTGTGTATGTGAGTGCTGCTACTGCTCATGGACCGCTAGGGTAGTTTTTGTGGCTTTAAATAGGCTAAAATGCATAAAACCCCCCTGTGTTTTAAAAAGTCCGCTAAAAACCCCTTTTTATTTTAAAAATAAGCTAAAAACTCCCCTGTGTTTTTTAAATGTAGCTCAATCGCCTATTTCCGTTAAATATAACTAACGGCGTTAACTTTTTTAAAAAATGACCATCATACCCTTATTTAAAATATATTATTTCGTATTTTAATAACCGTTAGATTTGTATTAATTATATCAGAACCGTCAGATCTAATCAATTAATTTTTTAACCGTTGGATTTTAAATGTATCAAGGGCTGATACTTTATTGTTTAAAAATATGTATTGTAAAATAGAAATTAATCCCCTAACCCCTCCCCTTCCCCTCCCCCAAACCACCGGCAACCCTACCCCCACCCCCATCCCCAAATCATCGACATCACCGGCCACCCCCACCCCCACCCCCCACCCCGCCCCGCCGCGCGCGTGCGCAGGGGAAATCACCACCCACCCCCACCCCAGCCCGCCGCCTCTCGCCGTGCGCAGAGAAAATCACTGGCACCCCTACCCCCACCCCCCAAATCACCGACACCGGCACCCCCAGCCCCAGCCGCCGCCTCTCGCCGCGCCCCCCCTGCGCAACCCTCCACCTCCTCTCCCCGCCCCCCCCTGCGCAACCCCCACCTCCGCGCGCCCGACCCCACCTCCCACCTCCTCTCCCCGCGCCCCCCCCTGCGCAACCCTCCCACCTCCTCTCCCCGCGCCCCCCCCCCCCCCCCCCCCCCACCCTCGTTCACTCTCCATCCGAAATCTGGGCGACGTCGAACAAGGAAGATGGCGACGGCGTCGCCGTCACTCTTTTTTGTGGGGGCGGTGGCCATCGCCGTCGCCACAGTTTTTTCCTTTTTTTTTTTAATTTTAATTATATTAATTATATATATATATTTTAGTTAATTAACACTAATTTTAAATAATTATAATAATTAAATATATATTTTATTTAGTTAAAAATAATTTTACAAAATTATAATAATTATTATACTTAAATTGAATTAGTTAGATATTTTAAATAATTAAAAAGATTTCACAATTATAATTTTTAAATTTCAATTTTTTTACAATTATAAAAATGATTTAAATTTAAATATAATTTGATTTAATATTTCAATTTAATTATAAATTTTCAAAAATATATATAATTTTTTTTCAAGTTTTTAGGTCAATATATTTATTTTATTTTTTAATAGATGAAAATGCAAAAGAATCACTCAAAACAAATCAAAATACATACATGTGAATATATAAATACCACGAGGGTATTTTGGTAAAAAATATTCAAAAATAAAGTCAAAATTAGTGAAAAAACATGCCCAAACGCACAAGGGGCGCGTGTAACGCACCTTCCGTTAATTACTAACGAAAATGGTGTTTTTTGTTGAGTTTTACAAAACACAAGGGGGGGTTTAGCTTATTTCGAAAACACAGGGGTTTTTTTAGCTTTTTCAACAAAATACAAGGGGGTAAAATGCATTTTAGCCCTTTAAATATGACCTATTCATATAATGCCAAGGAGTTTTGACTTAATAAGACTCCAACAACCAACCACCACCCTAAGACCACTTCGTTATTGATTTTGGTGCACCCCTAGGGCACAAATCCGACCACACCACACCCTCGTTCCTAGCCATGGTCTAATCAAGATGTTGGACTTGCATTTTAATGGATCGAACTTGATTATATATAAACTTAAATCAAATCCACGTCTAATGGATTTTAAATCAATTTAGTTTAATTCATAAGCCCAACATTAAAATATCCTTTAATTCAATTAAAGAATCTAAGCTTTTATATTATCTCTCTTTTAATTCATAAATTAAATTATAAATCAGATCAAACTCTATAAACTTAATCTAATTAATTTTAGGGTAAATTATATTTTGCTATTCAAACTATGCCTGTTTTTACTCTTCGCCGTTGAAACTGTTTTTGTGTCAACTTGACATTTCAACTTTGCTAAATTTGCACTTTGCCATATATGTCGTCTTTTTCTGATTTTCCTGCCGGAAAACATCGCATGTTGTGCATATGTGAAAACTATCGCATCACATAACCCTTAAACATCACATGTGCACTGCATGTGATGGTTTTTGGATAAAAAACTTGGTTGAAAAATAGTTATAAATGAAAAGGTGTAAAATTTTGTAAAGTTGAGATGATAAGTTGACAAAAAAAAAAAGTTTAGATGCCAAAGTATACAAATAGTCATAGTTCGGATGACAAAATATAATTCACTCTTAATTTTAATAGCTAACTTGAAACTCTAATTAATTGAATTAATTAAATAACAAGTTATCTATTCAATGGATTGTTCTAAATAAAAGATCCGATCATTAATTATCTCTAAAGATGAATCAAATTAAATTAATCCAACTCTTCTGGAATTAATTTCAAATTAATTCCATCCCGTCATAGTGGTAGGATGTGACTTTTTAGGTTCACCCTCAGCTAGACTTGGGTGTGCGTGACAAACATAATTAATTTAATTTAATTATTTTTTATTATCCCAGAAAAAAATAACTCATCACCATGGTTGGCCGGTTAGCAATGGTCCATAGTACTAGAGACTAGATGAATAGCAGCGTGAACATTCAGGTTCCGAATCCACACGAGTATGATCCTACTGTCAATCGTCTCCTGGCCTCAGTCTAGGACATGGAATTGGGTGTTAGTTCCCATCTTTGACTAGACAACTATGCTTGATACTCGAGACACGTTTACTTTAATGATTCGATTTAGGAAACCTATCCCTGATCGATCAATTACTTTTGCCAAAGACTTTAAAAGTTTAAACCATCTCAAAGCGCATAGGAGAACTCTGTCATAACTGTGGGGGGGGGGGGGGACAGATCCTCTTTTGGAATCTACTGTCTTCGCTACATACTCCAATTGCACTGGATATGGCTTATTATGACCATGTCTCAGGACAGAGCCACCGCTCGCCAAATCCAAGATACAGTTTTTGTATGCACGTGACTGCCATGATTTCTCAAGTCCGAAGACTAATCTCGTACTATTGAAATCGGGAATCCCAGTCATATTGACCAAGCTTTAAGAGGCTTCTATATGACGATTCCTGTTAGTCAATTCAGTTAGTTGACTACTTGCCAACTAACCCATTAAATTGCATAGACGATCTATGTCTCCTGCTGATAAAACACAGCTATAGTACTTAGTGCAAGTCTCTTAGGATCTTGATGCCATTTCTCGAGGTTTTCGACTTGAAATGTTTCAAATCAACCCTCAGGAGTTGGTTTCATGATTATCAAACCTATGCGCAACCCAACTTTCCGGCTTTAACCTTTCAGTCTATGGGCAATTTCTTGTGACATTGAAACCCCATCAAATATCAGTGATAAGTACAATGAAACACAATGCCAACTTAATGAATTCTTATTTCATCAATTTAATATTACTTGATAAAAAATTGATGAATGATAAACACCCAATTCAATTGACTTTTGGCAGCCATTCCAACATACCCATTTATGGGAAATTATTAAGACCTATTGAAAATAGCTTTTTTTTAATAAAAATAATAATTAAAAAGACTATTGTATCAACCTTTTTGTACAAAATTATCTTTGATCTTTCTCCTCCTTCCATTATGAGTTCTTTGATATTGATATCCATTTTAAATTTGGTTTTATATTAACTTTCTTCATTTATATGTAGGGAAATTTTTGCCCCTATAATTTCTTTTGAATTTTGAAGTTTTCAATCTTCTTATTTACTTCATTCAACTATATAATAAAAATTTTCGAGCTACTATAATTTGTTCTCTAACGTATTTCTTTTTCTTCAAATATTTAAGTTTTGTTAAATTAAAATCATCATTGGATAGAGCCCCAAATCAAATTTTAAATATTTGAAGAGTATTTTGGAGAACAAACTATGCTAGTGGAGATAATTTTTTTTAAAAATTAACTGAATCAAAAAAAGAAATAAAAACCCCAAAACTCAAAGTAATATATATATATATATATATATATATATAGTAACGGTTTTTTTTTTTTGTGAAAAAATAAAATAAAAACTATTAAGTATACTTATATTATATTTACTAATATTTTTTTTAATAAAATGTTACAATTATTATGTTTATCTTTACGATGCTTACGAGAATTGGTCTTATATTATTGGGTGAATTATAATGAATTATTTTGAATTTGTTATAATTATAAATATTCTCTCGTTGTTTGAAAAATTATAAATATTTTTTTTAAAATTAACGACTTGATAAATATCCTTTCATGACAGCTCATTGATGGAATATTTGTTAGATGTTCGTGAATTTTAAAAAGTATTTATAATTTTTTTAAATAATAATAGAATATTAAAAGGGCACATTATAATTTATCGTATATCATATGCTTTCATCTGTAGATTTTGACCATAGCGTTAAGCAATTTACAGATAATTGTAGGGGCAATCAGCAAAATTGAGAATTGAAGCGTGTCGGGTCGGTCTAAAACTTGAATTCTGTAAATGGGCGTCCGGATCGGGTAAAACTGGAACCCGTATAAAAGCGTTGGACCTCTTTTGTCTTCGCTCTCTCTCTGGACTGGGAGCAGAAGGAAGCCGAGAAGAACTACGGAAAGCTTCTGGACTCTGCAATTACGGTCCATCAGATTTCAGTATTTTGCAGAATTGTTTACTTGTAATCAGTGACTAGCAGAAGAAAAGCTGGAAAAATCAGGGAGTGAAGATGAGGAAGCGAGATTTAGCAATTCTGATGCTATCTGCTTTCGCCATTTTCTTCTCTCTTCAGGTATGCGAGCAAATGCAAAACCTTGCGTAAACCCCGCCAGCAGATTTTTACTTTTTTTGGTCTAGTTTTCCTTTATTATTGCCCTTTGTTTCCTGTATATATGGTGGGTGATTGACTGTTGATTAATGAAATGTAGCACGAGGGTGATTTTTCGTTCAAAGAGGCGTGGGTTCATCTTTCCGATGAGTATCCAATAAAGTACGAGGCTGATCGTCTCCCGCCGCCAATTGTCGCGGATTTGAACGGCGATGGGAAAAAGGAGGTTCTTGTGGCTACGCACGATGCCAAAATCCAGGTATTCTGGACTAGTGCTTTTCTTTCTGTAGAGTTCTCTAAAATCATTATAATTCTATTAATCGATACAATGCCTTGGCAGCTCCTAAGTTAGCTTGTAAATGCAATTTTTGATAGTGCTCGCTATTGTAACAGCTAGCCATTGTGATGCTATGCTCAAATTTCTTTTTAGACTGTCGCAAGTCATGCTATAGTAATGCCAAAATAAAGAACGTTTGCAATCCTTGTTGATTTTCATACTGTTCTATTTGCACCTTGAGCTACGGAGGTAAATAATTCTTTTTGGAAACCTTTTGCTGATTATACTATTAGGTTTTGGAACCTCATCTGAGACGCGTGGATGAAGGGTTTAGTGAAGCGCGTGTGCTAGCAGAAGTCTCTCTTTTGCCTGACAAACTCCGCATAGCCACAGGAAGGCGTGCTGTGGCAATGGCTACTGGAGTTGTTGACAAGAATTACAATAAAAGGGAACCACAAAAGCAGGTGTTAGTTGTAGTGACGTCAGGCTGGTCTGTTATGTGCTTCGATCATAACCTCAAGAAGCTGTGGGATATAAATCTCCAGGTGCATGAGACTTACTTTAAACTGTATGCTAGATAGTAGATAAGTCTCCTTTTGTATGCTTCTGCTCTTAAGCCAGGTCCAGCTTCTTTCATCTACTAATTCCTTTTGCTGTTTGACAGAAGGATTTTCCCCATAATGCTCATCATAGGGAGATTGCTATCTCGATTAGTAATTACACATTGAGGCATGGAGATTCCGGCTTGGTGATTGTTGGTGGCCGCATGGAGATGCAGCCTCATGTATGTAGCTTATCCTTTCCCAATGTACACACGAGTTATGCTTTTAGTTAAGGGCTTCCAGTCAAATTCTTTTGGCCAACCGCCAACAAGGATTTAGGATGATGTCCTTTATGATGCCTTTAACATATTAAGTTTTGATAGTTTCATGAACATATGTGGACAACTATAAATGTACTAGTACATACGGGTGTATATCTGGTTAATAATCTCAATCCACTTTTGCTTGCACATATCGTAAAAGGGTTCACCTTATCCTTTTCAGTTTGTTACCAAGAAGAGTAACAAAAGATACCACATAAGTATTTGTACCGCCACTCTGTCTCCTGCTTCTTGGTTCATAACATTTCAAATTTCTTGCACTTCATATTGCTATATCTGCTGCGGATTGCCAAGCTATAAGATTTAGGATATGAAGTTTCAATGCAAATACAAGTTGCTAATTGATACTGACAAATTATATGTATAGTGTAATTGCTTTTTCCACCCTGGAGAGTACTGTAGGTTAGGAGAAACTTCATTTTGAATGTGGAATATAGATGTTAAACAAGCAATTTGCATTTTCAAGTATGAACCTGCAGAGTTACCTTTTTTCCCCTATTTGATTCTTGCAGAGACTGATGAGTTACTTAAGATGGAGTGAGCTTGTACTTTTATCCATTGTCATTTATTTCTTATTTTGAATGATATGAATTTGAATTAGTTGCTTTGTTGATAGTCTTGCAGTTATTGGGTTCTGTTACTTGTTGAACTAATGGAGTTTAGTTGGTAGTGCTCCATCCCTGTAGTTTCTGGTCTTTATTGGGAAAATTCTTATTTACTCCGTTTTTTGTCTGAATTAGTTCATGTTGTATTGTTTCACAACAAATATCTGGTTTTTTAGACCAGTCCCTTTTCCACTCAGGATCCCTATTAAAACGAGTTTGTGTTTTTCCCCAGATGCATTTAGATCCTTTTGAGGAGATTGAGGTGGCGGAAAGGAGTGCTGAGGAGCACAGAAGAAGTGCCACTGAAAAGGATGTAAGGACCATTGTCATCTTTCTGATGCCAATTTTTTTGTGCTTTTGATCTTTTTATGGCTAATGTGTAAGAACTACAGGAGTGTATCCAAATTTTAGTGTATGAAGGTTCTCTATCCTATTTCCTTCTGGAGCTTTCCCCTTAGTGTTGCTTTTATGTCCACTGTTCTGACTTTTTCTGCATTCTTGTGGAATAATGATGAGCCTCAAGTTGTAAAAGAAACTCTGTTGCTGCTTAAGAGTTCTATTCTGTTGAGTGAACCTATCATCACAAAATTGCCAAGCTAGTTTAAAGGAAACATCTACAGAAAAAGAACAATAAGAACAATACTACCTTAATTATTAAGATGAAAAGGAATGATATGCTTACTACCTCATTTATTGGTTAATAATGTTAAATAATCTATAAGTAATTTATAACCTGAACGAAGATCCGTCTGTGCCTTTCTGGGAAATTATACTGGCCTGCTTCGAGTTTACTAAAATATGCATTGATCTTATGTTGTGATTTTAGTTTATTTCTTATTTGCTGAGTCTGGTATGTTTTGTGAAGGATAATCCAGTTAAAAACATTCAGGATCCCACATAATGTTTCTAGCAACATAATTTTACACCACCATGTTATTCCTTATGCAAAATAAGCATCTGATAGAAACATGAAATATAATGTGCTCCTATCTAATTTTTTGAATAAGGATAAACATCTCCTATTGAGTTGAATGGATGAGAAGTAAAGACTTTATCACAAGTATAGGAGGTCATATGTTCCAAATATTTGTCGTCTCTTAAAGTTTTGAACATGCATATTACATGGCTACTATGCTAATCATTTTCCATGATATGCATTATTTTTATTTTCTTCCTTTCCAGGCTTCTGAAAATGCAGGGACAATTGATTTACGACACTTTGCTTTGTACGCATTTGCTGGTCGAAGTGGTGAACTACGGTGGACAAGAAAGAATGAGGTTATTTTATATTTTCTTGACGGATCCTTTTCCACTTCCAAAATTTAGAAATGATGACTTCCACTTTTATATATTGTTTTAAGTGTCAGTGAGATGAACCTTGAGCTTGAAAAGGTCACTGTCTGTTTTCTACCTTGGTTGCTTCTGTTCATTTTTGTGTTTTGTTAGACCAAAACAAAAATGAAAGGTTTCTTTTATCTTTGTCATAGATGAAAATTCCTCTGTGTTACCAGATTTATTGTGGATTACAATGAGAAGTGCATGAACTAAGGAATATTTGGACTCAACTATAGAAAATGTGAATCACTACTGACTTAAATCAAGGATACAATTCCAAATAAAGACAAGAATAATCCATTATTTATTTCAGTTGAACTTTTGATTTTAGGAAATCTCTTAAACACCTGACCATTAATATGATATATCAAGATATACTATATTTATGACTGATTTGGGCTGTGAAGTGTTCATCAAAAGGAGCATATAGTAGTCAGAAGTTCTTTACTCATACTCTCTCCTAATGTCTTGCCTAACTTGTTATTTTAGAAAATTCCTCTTTATTCAAACTCTCTCCTGATGGCTTGCCTCACCTGGACAGGACAAACTTGTACTGTATTTTCTGTGTTTCATGACCATAAATTCTTACCCTTTCTTTATTGTGTATGCATATGTAGTGGTGTCAGGAAAGTCTTTCTCTTTCAGATGTAGATGTGCTTAGCAACTTGTAACTTCGATAATGTCTAATTTTTATGATATTAGCTTAATACATAAATGAACTTTGTTTTCTCCTTCTAGCTCTTTGTTCACGATGTGTATGTCTTTCCCCAAGCTCATTTTGACTTTAACCTTGCAGAAGATTGAGGCTGAATCATCCGATGCATCACAATTGATTCCACAGCACAATTACAAGCTTGATGTCCATGCCTTGAACACTCGTCATCCAGGAGAGGTATTGATTAACTGTTAAGCGAGATACTCTTTGAAATTGCTGAAGATTAATTGAAATATATTTTTGGAGATCATCTTTTGTCTTATTTGATCTGTGGCTTTGGTTTCTCTTGACAAAAGATTGTGAAAGATGGGGCAGAGAGACGTCGTGAAAGTTTTACTAATGCACTTTTCTTCGTGAAAACTGTAGTAAAGATTGTTAGTTTTGACCAACATTGTTTTTGGTCAAGTTGACAAATACCTATGGGACTTAAAACAAATGAAGCTTTAGGATTCCTTAACTGGATGATGCAGTACGGATGCTACTTTTGCCTTTAAGAAGATTCTAACGAATTTTGGTAGGATATTAGTTGGTGATATTGAGGTAATTAAACATTGGCTTCCAAATACATCAGCTTGATGCTGGAAACAGGTGATTCTTAGGTCTTGATGCTTGTCGCTTTTAAGTATAAGATTAGAAGAGGATTCAACCTTCTAGCATTGGGAGAATTTGACTCCACAAAATTTCCTTTGTTGTTCAATCAGCTGTTACAGTGTGGTAACTGGTGCCATGGTTTCAATGAGATATACTGTTGTATTTAGATTTTCTGTTAAAATAATTTGAAAAGTGAATCTGATCTTTTTCCCTTTCATTATTTTGTGTCTGCCAATTGAGAGCTTCTTTATGCATTTCTTTTGTCCTGAATGTAGGTCCTGCATCTGTGAAATTATGTCATTGTTGATGCATGGCTATTTTTTAGTTCTGCTAACGTGATTTATGAGTTTGTTTAAATTTCTTCCACGGCAGTTTGAGTGCAGGGAGTTCAGAGAATCCATTCTAGGAGTCATGCCACACCATTGGGTAAGCATGGCGTTATATATATCTCGTTTCATGTCGCGGAATCAAACGGCTGATGTAAAGCCCAGTTGTGATTTGTGAACCTGATATGTGCTTGAATTATATTATAATCAGGATCGCCGGGAAGACACATTGTTGAAGCTGGCGCATTTCAGGCGCCACAAGAGGAAAATATTGAAGAAAGTATCTGGCAGGTCCACCACCTATCCGTTTCACAAGCCTGAAGAGAAACATTCTCCTGGAAAGGACGTGAGCAAAAAAGTCTCAAATGTGATTGAGAAGGCAGTTAATATTGCTAAATCAGCAAAAACAAAGAAGGTGAGATTGCAAGGTTTGCCTTAGTAGTTGGTTTAAAATATATTGCCCTATTTATCCACTTAAATGCAGACAATGTCGAATGTTTGTTTGATTGCAAATGGCCGAATTCTACGTGTCTATCCCAGCACGGGAAAAAGTTAAGCTCTTTAATTTGGTATTTTGTGCCATTGCATGATTGAAGCTGCAGCCTGCTAATATCCAATTTTCAAACCATGTACCCTTAATGAAGAAAAATTTTACAAGAGAACAAAGTTTTGCTGATATTGAAGAACTTCTTTGCTCATTTTTATTTATTTTTATTTTTTACTGTTCCCCCCCTCGGTAAATTATTTGAGGAAGATGTAAAATTGATTAACTATTGCTTCTACAAAAATGATGGGTTTTCATTGGTTATATAAGTAACATAATGCAACCCAGTTTAGTGAATGTAATAATTTTTAGAGTATTATATGGCTTTCAGCCGATACTTGTTACAGACTTTACCAATCACTTCATTTACATTATTGTGCAGCCCTCGCCTTATGTACCTACCATAACAAATTACACTCAGCTCTGGTGGGTACCTAATGTTGTCGTTGCTCATGAAAAGGAAGGGATTGAAGCAGTTCATTTGGCATCTGGACGCACCCTATGTAAGGTAAAAATCAGATTAAAAATAGCTTTATTCCTAAGTTTCTATGACATCTGCACCAAAGACTAGTAAAGACGTTATTGAAATGAGACTTTTTGTGCATTTGACATTCTCTCTATGCTTTTTAATTTGGACGGATCAGTAGAGCATGTTCAACATAATAAATATTGTCCTTTTGCTGTGAAGCTTAAGTAGTCATGTCGAAGGTGCATGGTCGTTATTGTGTTGATATCTAGGTTGTGATCATTGCTGTTTTAAAGCATTGTGCCATGGATTTCATCAGGACTATAATGTATTCTCTGAAATATGCATGATTTTGCTCACGTATGTTCGCATGCTTTGTTATTAGTGTATGTTTTAATACAAACCACATGACATGAATTTTATTTACATCATCCATCCAGCTACATCTTCAAGAAGGTGGCCTTCATGCTGATATTAATGGAGATGGTGTCTTGGATCATGTACAGGTTAGCTTTTGCCAGGTTTTTGTTTATTAAGTCTGTCTTATAAGTTCTTTCTGTTCCCTGTTATCAATGCATTTCATCAAAGCCATGGGTAGCACTTAGCACAATTTTTTATGTCTATTAAGTTTCTGTTTGACAAGTTACTTTTATTTCTTATTAGCAGTGCATTTTACCAAAGCAGTAGGCAGCTTTTTTTTAATTTCTCTCAGTAAAATGTTCGGTCCTTTATGAAGAATTATCTTCATATTCCAATTGTATCTTGTACACCAACTCTTGCATATGGAGGTAACAGTATAGTGGCTATGAATAAATTATATAACTTAGTCATACTTAATAGTTGTCCTGTCTAAATTGGAAGTCAAACTTTGAGAGAGTTGAAATTTTCTCATGTTAGGGTTGGCATGTTTACAAAACCTATTTTTTTTCCCCAGCACACTTTTTGTCCTAGCTCATATTGGCCACATAGTACATATTACTGTCAACATTGTATGCAGTTCTTACCGTAATCTAGGCAGTTTGATAGGTTTTTATTGGCCCGATTTTGATGTGCCCCCTTTGGTTCAAAGACCAAAATCTACTATGAATTTATATACCAAATCAGGTGGTTTGGGCATCTTGTTGATCGGCTTTAGGTGTCTAACTAGTGGTAGCTTCTTTGTTATTGCAATATAATTGGAAGTAATCCATGTTGACCACTCTGTTCCGTGGTTTGGTAGATCGCATGCGTCTCATTCTCTTAAGTTTTGTACTCTTAAACATTGTAGTTCAACTCGTCATTTGTATTGACGAAGTGAGAAATGTTCTTGTCCTTAAACATACTGAAGACAAAACTGAATTGCTTTTGTTGTTTTTGGTACAAGGTAACCAGCATTTTATGGCCACCAAGGTTTTGACTTTTGCTAAGAAAAAGTAGTTGGTAGTATGGATAAGTAGTATATGCCCCATTAGGACGTACGTCATAACATAAACACTAAATATGCATACCTTCCTAGTTAAGATTCTATTTATGAAAATGAGCAAGTTAAATTCAGCTTTCTTATGGGATTCGATCTTTGTTGGTGTAGAATTTTGCCTATATCTATAAGCTATTTGAGTTTACTCATAGTTGAGTTTGGGACCTAGCCAATTCTTTTTCATGATACCAGCAAAATAATTAGAATGGATATTTGAGCTAGCAGTGCATTAAATTTATAGTCAAATAAAACTGGTTTTCTTTATTGATTACAATGTTATGTTTGTCTTCCTCTAAAGGCTGTTGGAGCAAATGGTGCTGAACAGACTGTAGTGAGTGGATCTATGGAAGTGCTGCGTCCCTGTTGGGCTGTCGCAACATCAGGCGTGCCTGTTCGGGAACAGCTTTTTAATGCTTCAATATGTCATCACTCTCCTTTTAATTTATTCCAACATGGAGAGTTCTCCCGAAGCTTTAGCAGACACGCAGATGCGAGCTCGTTGGAGGTTGCCACACCCATTCTCATCCCAAGAAATGATGGTCATAGGCATCGTAAGGGAAGTCATGGTGACGTCGTCTTCCTAACAAACCGAGGAGAGGTATGCGTCTCGTTTTCTCCTTTTCCATAAACAATAATGAACCTTATACTGAAGTGCTCGTTTCTGAAGCTTTCTTCGGTTGGTGCAGACCTTTGGAGTGAAAATTACAATATTATTTAACTTCTCTGTTGAATGGTAATTTCATATCAACTTTTTCAGAACTGGCACACTAAGATGCACATTTTTCCAGGTGACATCATACTCTCCAGGCGTGCATGGACACGATGCCATCTGGAACTGGCAGCTCTTGACAGGCGCTACATGGTCTAACCTGCTATCTCCATCTGGCATGACGGAATCCACCACAGTTCCTACGCTCAGGGCTTTCCCATTACGCCAACACGACAGCCAAGAACTAATTCTCGCAGCAGGAGATCAAGAAGCCGTTGTTCTATCCCCTGGAGGAAGTTTATTAACAACAGTTGATCTCCCTGCACCAGCCACACACGCGTTGGTGTGCGATGATTTCTCAAACGACGGGTTGACAGATCTTATTCTCGTGACTTCTAATGGGGTGTATGGTTTTGTTCAAACCAGGCAACCTGGGGCCCTATTCTTCAGCACCCTCGTCGGCTGCCTCATCGTTGTGATGGGAGTGTTGTTCGTCTCCCAATACTTAAATTCCAGCAAGTCCAAGCCTCGGGCATCATCCCCTCCACTATGACAACCTTAAGAGCTTTGTAAACACCAAGGAAAACTTGCACAATGGAGTTTCAGGCCTGGAACCTCAACGTGTAAAGATCGATCGGTAGAGAAGTCGCCGTTCAGGTACGCCAATGGGTGAATGGAAGAGTTGCACAATTATGTTCACATAGTGGAGCTTGCTAAGCTTTCGGATTCTTTTCTTACATAGAGATTTTTACAGCTTCACTTGAAGAGCTTTCACGTGTACTGCTTGCAAGAGGTAGATTAATGTATAAAGCGTGCTTTTGATTTTGGATGGTCTGCAACCCTCAATTACTCGAGCAATAGTATCTCTAATTCTCTTTCAACAATAGGATTGTTTAAACCTTAATTAAATTTTTTTATTCTTTTCAAAATTGGGGACAACGGATGATGGCTATCACCAATAAGGTATGGACACGGACACAACAAGAAGAAAAATATAGATAAATTAGGACACAAAACGACACTGATACTATTATATATATATATTTTTATTATATATATCGCAATTTCTCATAGAATTAATTATGCAACATAAATAATATCAAGATAAAATATAAAATAATCATGTCTTGCATTTATATTTTTAACCAAATATGAATTCAAAATATATATATAATAAGTTCATATTAAAAGTACGCAATGAAAAATTTTAATATTCGAATTAATTAAATAGTCATGATTGTTTCCCAAATTTTTAGTAATTTCTTATCAAATTTTTAATTTGAGATGAGTGAGTTAATTCTTTTTATTTTTTTTTAAGCTCAAAATTTTTTTCTTAAAAAGTAGCCCAAACCTTTTGAAATTATAAAAAAGATTCAAAACGTGTCGAACACGCCATCCTCATGTTCGAGGCGTATCCTAGCCGTGTCATGTCTGACATTGCACCGAGTAAATTTTTGGTAGGGGTGTTCAACAAAATTGTCGGACCGCCCCAATCGATCGACCCAACCCAAACCGCACCGCAATTAGCGGGCTAAAGGTGGGTTGGGTTGGTCTTGGGCTAGTTAAGAAAAGACCGCATTTTAGCAATTGGGTTTGGTTTTATATTTACGTAGACCGCATAGACCGCGTTCGACCACAATAATGATAATAGTAGTAGTAGTAATAATAATAAGAAGAAAAAGAAGAAGAAGATGAAGGTGAGCACTAATAATATACTAGAATTCTTCATATGTTCATACAAAAGTTTTGATTATGCATAAACATTCAAGTTGGTATTGTATAATATATATGTATAAATATGTAGATGAGATCAATTAATTCATTAATTCTTGGTTATTGACAATTTTCTATATTTTTTATGCCGTTGATAAAGGCAAGAACTTGAAATAGATGATATCATGATTTTGTTATAATTTGTTTTCATTACCATCTTATTTTATTTAAATAATTTTTATTTAATATTTATATATTATTATGATCAGTTTTTTATATAATTAATTCGAAATAATAAATTTTTCACAATCTTATTCATAAAAAAATGGTAATTTTTTAATAATATTTGTATTCTTTTAAAATAAACATATAACTATGTATTAGTGCTTATTTTTTACACATTGTAATTGATATATCATATTTTCATAATTAACACTACAGAAAAATATATTTATTTTGACAAAATAATTGAAACAAAAGCATAAGTTGTCCCAAAATACTAATATAATTGTATAGGTGATTGTCTATATACTAAAGACCGCAAAAACCGCGCCAACCCGCCCCAACCAATTAGACCGCAAAGTACGGTTTTGATGATCGTTGGGTTGGGGTTGGGTAGAGCTTTCTGAAGACCGCAATTATTGGGTTGGGCCAAAAAATTATCTAAACTGTCCCAACCCGCCACCGTGTACACTCCTAATTTTTGGAGCGTTTGTGTATTATAGGCTATTACCATCGACCACGAAATTGGGCGCTGAGCCGTTGCCCAAATAATCTCTGGCGATGGTTATGTGGCGCCCAAAGCTGGTCTGCCCGACAGTGACACCACCCGATTATCGTCGTACCTGCGGGAGCTATTGAGCTATATTATTCGAATTTGTGTTTAACTGCTTGGTTAGTGGAGAATAATCTCCAAACAATCCGAATGGTGTGAGAATTGTTTAACTGCTTGGTTAGGATTTACACCATTCCACTAAATATAAAGGAATTAAATGTAATTTATCGCTGTGATATGTAAAATAAGCAAATACTTCAAATGAAAAACAAATTAACAAATTATCCTTTGGTATTTCAAAAAATAAAGCAAATTATCCCTCTATTAATGATTTAGATAAGGGGGTAATTTACTTAATTTTTCAAATACAGGGAGTCTACTATTTTATTTTTTCCAAAATTTTTTGCTAATTTATCATACTATAGAAAATAAATTGCACTTTTTTTTTAAATATAAAACTACCATCACTTCTCTGGAAAATATGAATGAGAAAATACTAAAACAATGTAACAACTTTGATGGGTATTCACACTTCTTCTACTTCTCACTATCACTTCTACTTTGTTTTCATAAAATTCCAAGTTTATCCCTTGCCGAATGCTCGGGTCATGACAGTAACATGAGCAAGGAGAACTGGTAAACAATGCCCTGTAAAATCGCGAAGATATTCAGCAGTTCTACATGGGAAAATGTTTCCAATTTTTGTTTCTACAATTAATAGTGATGAGGTATTTTAGGATTTCATTTATAAAAAGGTGAAAATAACCTTGGGGATTGAGAAAATTGCAGAAGAACCCCTGAAGGATCCAATTCATTCAGGTCGTCGGGTCGGGTGCGACCCGGATCCGACCCGTAACTCGCCTCAGATGTACTCTTTTTGGGTCCATCGGGTTGGGTCGCCGGTTGACCCATGAACCGACTCATTCCCCGAATCCGACCCGATCGGTAGCTACTATCCACCGTTGATCATCATGATCGGAGCTCTTGATAAAGCCACGTGGAGCCACACGAATGAACCCCTCAACCAAGCAGGAGGACCCACACGGGTATTATAAATACTTCATACCTAATTCATTTATCAAAACACTGTATGATCATATTTACTTAAATTCTAGATCACTCTAGATTGCCTTTTCTATCTACCCCGCTTATTTCCAGCACTTCACTAACTTAAGCATCGGAGGGTCTTGGCTGGGCACCCCCCAGCTAGCCTAACGATCTGCTTCATTTTCTCAGGACCACTATAATTCGAGGACGCGAGGCGTGAGGACTACTAAATACCCCGACCTGCGATCCCGGATCGTTGGCGCCGTCTGTGGGAAATTGAGAAAAGAAACACAGAAGTATTGAGATGGAGGGTACACGTAGAAGAGAACCCGCCCACGAGGACTTAGGAGCACAAGAGGGACATACACCAAGGGGACGAGAGGAAGAAGTGGTACACATATCTAGAGAAGAGTTACAATGGATAATTGATGCCGCCAATAGAAACGCCATAGTTGAATACGAGAGAAGAACACTCGTACCTGCTGCCTTGGAGCCAGTAAGGAGGCAGTTGTTTAAGGAAAAAGAGGCAGTAGAGGAGATGAGAGAAGCCACAAGTAGAGTTGAATGAGAAAGGGATCACAGACCTGAAAAAGGTCGGGAAGCCTCAGACACGGGGTCAAGCAAACGAGGAAGAAGAAGAGAACCGACAATATCGTGAGCCGAAGTAGATGATGTGGGCAGACAGATACAAAGATTGGGACAACAGATAGATGAATTGAAGAGGAGGGGAGAAATGGTGGTAATGAACCTTTATGGACAAACTGACCCCATTAATGCAAAGCTATTTGTTACTACTTTGATAGGAAAAGCGCATGAATGGTTTACTCGCTTGCCAAGTGGAACTGTAGAATCATATAATCAATTGATACAGAAATTCACCTTCCACTTTGCAAGCAAGAAGAAGGCGAGGATGTCAGCAATTTACTTGTTCACCATTTGACAGCGAGAGGATGAATCGTTGAAAAGCTTTATAGGTCAGTTTAACAATGAAACATTGGAGGTTCACGACTTGAGGATAGATATGATGGTAAGTATAATAATACACGATTTGAAGAGGGGACTTTTTACTTCTGCTTTAGCACGAGATCCAGCGGAAGATATAGAGCAACTAATGAAGTTGGCCCAAAAATACATCGACGAAGAGGAAATCAATGCTATGAAGGAAGGGGATGGACGACCTCTAGCAAATGGAATCGAGGTCATGAAGGCAGAGAGAGAGAGGAAACCAATTTGATAAGGAAAGGGATGCGCCCTATAAGCCAAAGTATCACAAATACACTCCGTAAAGAACAAAAAAAACGAGAGCATTGATGATGGTTGAGAAAGCAAACCTATTACAATGGCCACAAAGAACGAGAGACACGTCGCTAAAAAGTACTCAAGAAAATATTGCAGATTTCACAGGGACAAGGGGCACGATATGGAGGATTGTTATCAACTGAAAGACGAAATAGAAAGGTTAATGAGATAAGGATATTTTAAATAATATATTTTGAGGGAGTTGAAAGCAGATGATAGAGAGAGGGCTGGTGAAGAAAGAGAGGAAAGGAGGAGATCCAGAAGTGCAGAAAGGTACAGAGGAAGGAATTGGGAAGAAGGAAAAATGGACGACACTCCAGTAAAAGGGAGTCATTCACAGGATAGCAGGGGGACCGACAGGAGGAGATTTGACCATATCATGAAAAAGGTACGCCCGATACCTAGAATCTGATAGAAGAAGTTACCAATGGTCATTAGGATGGATATAGCAAAATTTCATAGTAAATAAGGTGTTAATGGATAACGGGAGTTTTGTGGATATATTGTTTATGGATGTATTACGAAAAATAGAAATTGGGATTGCGAGCTTACGACTTGTGAACTCACCACTAATAGGATTTGGAGGTAGCGAGGTTATACCCTTGGGAACGATTGATTTGCCAGTATCAATAGGAACTGAGCCTCAAAGAAAAACAATGATGGTGAAGTTTTTGGTGGTGGATACTCCTTTCGCATACAATGTGATCCTGGGGAGACCCGATTTGAACTTATTCCGAGCAATAGTATCTACTTTCCACCTAAAAATGAAATTTTCAGCGGCACATGGTATTGGGGATGTGAAGTGCGACCAAAAAGAGGCGAGACGGTGGTAGATTCGACTATCAGCAGCACCTCGGATCGACTTGCTTGTAGATTCTACTATTGGATGCGCTTTATTCAGTATGATGGACGCATACCAAGGATACCAACAAATCTTCATGGTGGAAGAAGATCGAGATAAAACTTCTTTTATAACTGAAAGCGGTATATATTGTTATAATGTAATGTTGTTTGGGCTGAAGCAGGTGCCATGTATCAAAGGTTTGTTAACAAAATGTTCAATGACCTTATTGGAAAAACCATGAAGGTATATGTTGATGATATGATAGTCAAATGCAAGGAGGAAGTCGAGCACCTAAATCACTTACAAGCAGCATTTGAAGTCATGAGGAAATATGGCATGAAGCTAAATCCAGCAAAATGCACATTTGGAGTAAGAGGGGGAAAGTTCTTGGGATACATGGTAAGTGAGAAGGGGATCGAGGCCAATCCGGAAAAAATCAAGGTGATCATGCAAATGGGTTCGCCGAAAACGATCAAAGATGTGCAAAAGCTCACAGGTAAGGTTGCATCCCTAAGCTCGTTTTATATCTAGATCATCTGACAGAAACTTGCATTTATTTAAAACACCAAGGAAGGTAAAGGATTTTCAATAGACAGAAGAATGCGAGCAGGTTTTACGCGATCTGAAGCAGTACTTAGCAACCCCACCATTGCTGGCAAATTCTAAGGTAGGTGAAACATTGTACCTATACTTAGTGGTATCAGAGGATGCAGTAAGCTCATCACTAGTGCGAGAAGAGGTAGGATGCCAAAATCCAATTTATTATGTGAGTAAGATATTACAGGATACGGAGAAGAAGTATATCCAGGTCGAGAAGCTGGCTCTAGCACTGGTGACAACAGCGAGGAAACTTCGACCTTACTTCCAATCGCATAAGATAGTAGTGCTAACAAATCACCCCTTGAAGTAAATCGTGCAGCGACCAGATGCTTCCGATCATTTGGTTAAATGGGCTGTGGAGCTGGGGGAGTTCGACATTGAATATCAATAAAAAACGACGATAAAAGCCTAAGTTTTAGTTGATTTTGTGGTTGAGTTGACAGGTGAAATAGAGCAACAAAGAAAAGAGAGCAGGATGCTGCATGTAGATGGATCCTCAACCTCAAATACTACAGGAGCATGAATCCTACTACAAGGGCCTGAAGGAGTGGAGATCGAGGTCGCGGTCATGTTGGATTTTCCCACCACAAATAATGAAGCGGAATACAAGGCCCTTACAATAGGCTTGGAAATGGTGTTGGAAGCGGGGTTGAAGCAATTGGACATTTGCTCCAATTCTCAATTGGTTGCAATACAGATAGAGGGTTCGTATGAAACAAGAGAATTGTCAATGACGCAATACCTGAGAAAGGTAAAAGGTTTTATTTCAAGATTTGATAAGTGTGTCATACAGCAGGTACCTAGAGGGGAAAATACCAGAGCAAATGCGTTATCAAAGTTCGGAACAATGATAATTGGAGTCAAGGAAAAAAAGATTACTGTAATGATAAGAGACAGGTCGTCAATAGAAGAAGGGGAGATGATTTAGTGTGTGGAAGAAGAACGACCATGGAAGTGTGAAATAGAGGAGTATTTGGTATGCGAAACTAAACCGAAGGATCCGACAGCAGCTAGGAGGCTAAAGTTCAGAGCCAATAGATTTACCATGCTGAAAGGAGAGCTATATAGAAGCTCAGCGGAGGGACCTTTACTAAAATGTTTAGGTCCAGAAAAGGCGAATTATGTGCTTAGAGAAATACATGAAGGTAGCTGTGGAAATCATTTAGGAGACAGATCGCTAGCATAGAAAGTCATAAGACAAGGGTATTTTTGGCGAACATTAGTTAAAGATGCTATGGAGTTCACAAGGAAATGTGAAAGCTACCAAAACTATGCAAGTTTGATACACTTACCAGCGACTCCAATGGAACCCATAAAGATTGCTTGTCCATTCGACCAACGGGGGATAGATATCCTTGGACCTTTGCCACCAACTCCGGCCCAGAAAAAATTTATCATTGTAGCAGCAGAGTATTTCTCAAAATGGGTGGAGGCAAAAGCATTGGCAAAAATATCCGAAAACGAGGTAATAAATTTTATCTAGAAATATATCATTTGCAGGTTTAGGATACCCAGGGTCTTGATCTCAGATAATGTGACTCAATTCGAAGGAGAGAAGATCGTAGAATGGTGCAAGGAACTAAAAATCAAACAGAACTTCATAGTTTTCGGAAATCCACAGGCTAATGGACAAATGAAGGTCTCGAATAGAGTCCTGCTGCAGCATTTGAAAATAAAGCTGAATGGAGCTAAAGGATCATGGGTTGAGGAGCTGCCCGGTGTGTTGTGGGCTTACAGGAGAGACACCGTTTTGCTTGGTTTACGAGTCAGAAGCATTAATACCTACGGAGATAGGTGAAGAAACAGCTAGAGTCGCACAATATAACCTGGAAGAGTGCGAACAAGCTTACAATAGCAGAGTGAAATCAAGGAATTTTCAAGTTGGCGACATGGTGTTAAAGAAGGTGGAGGTTTCTAGGCACGTAGGAAAGTTGGATCCCAGCTGGGAGGGACCATATCAAGTAATTGAAGTAAAGAGAAAGGGAACTTGTCGACTGCAAAACTTGGAAGGCAACGAGCTACCAAGGCCATGGAATGTGCAAAATCTAAGGGAATTTTACGCCTGATCAAAGGAGAAGATCATATTTGGGGAATCAACGACCTTGTGTACATAGATCAAGAAAAGATCTTTTGTATGGATCTAAAAAAGATCACTTTTTGTATAGATCTGAAAAAGATCACTTTTTGTATAAATCTGAAAAAGATCATTTGTACGGATCTAAAAAATATCACTTTTGGTATAAATCTGAAAAAGATTATCATCTCGTGCATAGGTCTGAAAAAGACTATTTTTTCAGGTCAACTGAAAACAAATTTATCAGGTCGCGACAATGCCCGCTAAAAAGGAATTACATAAATTCTGAAAAAGAATTCAGCTAAGTACAAGAAGTGACCTCATGAGGTCGCAAGAATCCTTATTCTGAAAAAGAATTACATAAATTATGAAAAAGAATTCAACTAAGTACAAGAAGCGATCCCATGAGATTGTAAGAATCCTTATTCTGAAAAAAAATTACATAAATTCTGAAAAAGAATTTAGCTAAGCACAAGAAGCGACCCATGAGGTCACAAGAATAATCATTTTGAGAAAGAATTGCATAAATTTTGAAAAAGAATTACATAAATTCTGAAAAAGAATTCAGCCAAGTACAAGAAACGGCCCCATGAGATGCAAGAATCCTTATTCTGAAAAAAAGAATTTAGCTAAGTACAAAAGTGACCCCATGAGGTCAAGAAAATCTTCATTCTGAAAAAGAATTACATAAATTCTGAAAAAGAATTCAGCTAAGTACAAGAAGTGACCCCATGAGATCGCAAGAATCCTCATTCTAAGAAAGAATTGCATAAATTCTGAAAAAGAATTATATAAATTTTGAAAAAGAATTCAACTAAGTACAAGAAGCGACCCCATGAGGTCGCGTAAATCTTCATTCTGAAAAAGAATTACATAAATTCTGAAAAAGAATTCAGCTAAGTATAAGAAGCAACCCCATGAGGTCGCAAGAATCCTCATTTGAGAAAGAATTGCATAAATTCTGAAAAATAATTACATAAATTTTGAAAAAGAATTCAACTAAGTACAAGAAGCGACCACATGAGATCGCAAGAATCCTTATTCTGAAAAAGAAGGTGAATTCTGAGAAAGAATTACACAAATTCTGCAAAAGAATTCAGCTAAGTATGAAAAGCAACCCCAAGAGGTCGCAAGAATCCTTATTCTAAAAAAGAAAGGGCCTCATAAATACAACCAAGTACAAAAGGTAATGCCACCAGGTCGTGAAACATCCATTACACAAAAGATGTCAAAAGATGGAAATATCATTACTCAAATCGATTCATACAAAATAACATAAAGATTGCAGAACCATCTACATTTCCAAACAAGTATATTAAGTACAAAATACTACGAAAGGAAGATGGTAATACGATCTAGTTCATCAAAATTAGAGGGTGAAGCATAAGAGCTATTCGGGACGATGTATGACAACTCTAAGTTTTCCACTTTGTTCATTAAACTAGCAAATTCATCTCATTTTATGTTAAAAAGCGCTTCTTCGGGGAAAGCAGTTAAGTTGCCATCTAAGGAAAGATCGATCCAGTTGGTGTCAAACCCTTCAGCAAAACCTTTAAGTTTGGCTATCTGAGAAGTACATCGCTCGAACCCTTAGGCTAGAAAGTCGGAAGCTTTAATTTCAACAGCGGTCTGGAAGACGGGGGATTTAATTAATTCTTTGGGGCCTTGAAGACGGGTGTTGGCTATCAACTTCTTGTGTTCATCGAAAGATAAGTATTAGGTGCGACCTGCGGAGCAAGTGTCGAGCAACAGTTGTTTATGTTCAGCAGACGCAAGATATTGCTCGCGACCCTTCTCAACACCTCCTTCCCAGCCTTGCCTACGTCCCTCTTCCCAGCCTTCCTGGCGACCTTCCTCTTTGCCAGCCGAGCGACTTGCTGAGAAGCCTTCGACTCTTCTCATTTCTAGAGCAGCTTGGGTGGCTTGGGCAAGTTTGGCTTGGGCACTTTCGATCTGCTCCTCCAAAAGCTTGATTTTGTCCTCAGCAGTAGAAAATTTTTCCTGTGCCTCTGCAAGAAGCCTATCACTAGCTAGCTTCTCTCTTCGCCAATACGTGGCTTTCAAAGATAAATGATGCTCATATGCCTTAGCCTAATCAGAAAGAACAAGAGTAAAGTTAATCAAGAGGTTGTACTGGAAATATCAGAAGTCGTAAAAAAAATCCCACCTGTTCGAGAGATTGAGCGAAATGGTGCTCAACATTTATGTGAGAGTAGGGAGCTAACAGTGCTTGATCGCGTTGAAATAGGGACGATGGGTATAGTTCCCAGGAATCTTGTCCTATGCGAGTTCGCAAAACAGTACTTTGGTCAAATATGGCCCAATCGGGCACCCTTTTTCCCCACACATTTCAGCGGTTTTGCGGGAAGGATATTGAAGTTCCTCCTCAGCTTCGATCCACCACTTATTGAGATAGCCGGCAAGTTGGAAGTTCTTCTCTTCTTTCTTGTCAGCAACAACTTTTCTTTTGGCAGTGGTGGAATTACTTCGCTTGCTCGATCTGCTAGAACGAGAACTCTTGCTATTTCTCTGGCGTTTTTTGGGATCGCTAGGTCGCTCAACGACCTCCTTACCCTTGGAATTTTTAGGCTTCTTGGACTTCTTTTCGGGCTCTTTCACTTTCTTCCCTTGGGGATCACCATGCACTTTGGGATCCTTTCAGGTCGAGGCCCTGAACAAGGAGCTGCGGGCTCAATATCTTTACTAATGATCCCTAGAGCTCGAGGAGAATGGCGTGCTAAAGGAACGTCGGGATGTTCACTCTTGATCCATTTTCCTTTAGATTGAAGAGTGCGATCTCCTCCTGTGGTGGAAGGACGAGATGAGCCCACGCCTGGCGTTGGCAGAGTGCCTTTCTTGGTACGGTTCCTATTAGCGATGCGAGCATTCATTATGAGATGTTCTACACAAAAAGCCTTATATGAGAAATATATATATATATATATATATATATATATATATATATATAGGGAAGGAGGATATCAAAATAAGCATGAATAAATACGAGTCTATTCACCTAATGAACTCGAAACTCTAAAGGGTGTTGGAGAGAGGTTGGCCAACTTCAGGACACTCTCAGTCAAGAGCAGGTCAACCTTGTACCAATGGCAGGTAATACTGTTGATCACATAATCATCCAGCCCCCTTTCTTCAGTTCGAGGTTCGGGCTTGGACTTGCACCAATTACAGGGAAAAGACCATTGTTGGTCAGGTGGGGACGAAGAAAGAAAAACTTATCTTTACGAGGACCTACGTTAAATTTTACTTTATCAAGATATCTACAATGGGGCTTCTCGGTAAGGTAGAAAAACCCCTGATCGCCAGACCTCTTTGAGGTAGTAAACTTATAGGGCGACTAGAAGTTATCAAAGCTGGGCTCAAGATGGCGAACATGCATAACTAAGATAAATAGAAGTATGTTACGAATAGCATTGGGAGAGAGTTGCATGGATGGATATCTAAGCGACTTAGTATTTCGGACATTGGACGAGCAAGGAAAATACAAAGACCAGTATCCAAATAGGCAATAGATAAAGTGCAGTATCCTGGGGGAGACAAATGCATCCTCTCGAAAGATCGAGGAAGAAGAATGTCATATTCCCAAGGAATATACTATTTTTCTCATACAGACGACCCAGTCCAAGGATCTTTCGATATCATTTTCTCATAATTTTCGAAGGTGTGTTCCTCGGAAGAAGGTTCCTCGAGTGAATTCTCATCATGGTCAATAATTTCTATGTGGGTTTCTATCCTAGGTATAGAAGAGCCTATCTTAGCAAGAGGTTGAGGCGAGGTCACAGACGACCCCAAAAAATTGAAGTCGGAGCTAGACCCTGAGCTCGAACTAGAATTAACTGACATAATGAAATAAAACAAAGAAAAAGAGGTTGCGAAAGGTACCTGGAGTGGTCGTGAAGTCAGGGGTGGCTCGCTGGAAGAATGTGCAGAATAAGTCAAATGTACCATCTATATAGGAAGGGGACCATGGAAAGACGCACCAAAATGACCAGTTGGATGAGCATCTGGGATGTAGATCTAATGGTCCATAATACGCGACCATTCAAATTCTTATTAGCGTTTTTTCACTACACTAATAAGAATTGGGGGAGTAATGATGAGGTATTTTAGAATTTCATTTATAAAAAGGCGAAAATAACCTTGGGGATTGAGGCAATTGTAGAAGAACCCTTGAAGGATCCAATTCGGTCGAGTCGCCGGATTGGGTGTGACCCGGATCCGACCCGTAACCCGCCTCAGATGCACTCTTTTTAGGTCCATTGGCCGGGTCGCCGATTGACCCTTGAACCGACTCATTCCCCGGATCCGACCCGACCGATAACTACTATTCACCGTTGATCATCGTGACCGAAGCTCTTGATGAAGCCACGTGGAGCCACACGAATGGACTCCTCAACCAAGCAGGAGGATCCACACAGGTACTATAAATACTTCATACCTAATTTATTTATGATAACACTAGATGATCATATTTACTTAAATTCTAGATCGCTCTAGATCACATTTTCTATATACCCCACTTATCTCAAACACTTCACTAACTTAAGCATCGGAGGGTTTTGGCTGGGCACCCCCCAGCGAGCCTAACGATCTGCTTCCTTTTCTCAAGTTCACTATATTATGAGGATGCGAGGCGTGAGGACTACTGAATACCCCCGACCTGCGACCCCGGATCAAATAGGTTTTTAATTTTTAATTATTATTCAATAATATTGATATATATATATATATATATATATATGTATATGAGTGATATTCCTTTATTTACAAGGGTATAAAAGTTATTTTCACATAAAAATCACACAATAAATACACCAACTCTACCATACTATAAAAAGTCTTGATACCACTATAAATACTCTATATATTATTTTTTAAACTGTTCTCTCTTTGCTTATATTATCCTTTTTCTTTTTCATTCTTTTTTTTTCTAGTTCTAGTATTTATGTCAGTGATTTTGCCTAAAAATTTAAAGTTTTTCAAATCGTGTCAATTTGATACTTTTTATTTTTTTATATTATTTAAATAATTTTTCTCTTTGCTTTCGTCTTCCAGAAGCCACCACTATGTTCGGATTCATTTTTGTAGTGATTTGTTGTGTTTTATGGAGATAGAAAAAGAAAATTAGAGATTAATAAGTATGTGTTGGAGATATTGTGTATATTTGAATTTATTTTTGGAAATAATTTAAAATAATTTACTATTCTTTTATATATATATATATATATATATATATATATGTGTGTTGTATCTTTTAATACTGTATTTTAAAAGATAAAAATTATTGTTAATTGTGAATTCATTGTAAAATCATGTTTATTATATATATATATATATATATAATATTAATTAGTGGAAAAAAACAAATAAATAATAGAGGAAAGTTACTTTATTTGACAAACTATTTGTCTTATTCCGAAGACAACATTGTTTGGACCATTTCTCGATTTATACAAAAATGGTGTGTTTAAGGAAAAGGGAAGAGGTGGATTTCTGGCCAACACAGAGGTAGCTTTGCTTAGTAGAATGTATTTGGCAGAAAAAACCAAACAAATAATAGAGGAAGATTGGACTTCATTTGACGGACTTTTTGGACTTCATTTGACAGACTTTTTTTTTAGGACTGGTCTATATGACAAATATATTATATTATTTTTTATTATTAATTTAATTCAATTAAACTTGATTAAGAATTTTTTGTTAAAGGATCAACCACGTAATCAATTTTTGTTAACCACATATGTATTATTGATTCATGCAACATTATTTAGGGTAAATTATGTTGACACTCTGATAAGGTTAGGTTCAAATACATACACACTTTTAGTCTATTGTAAAATTACGAGTACAATACCCTTGAGGAGTGTTATATACGCAGGGAGTGTTTGTAAAAACTTCTATTTTTGGAGAAGTTATTTTTATAAAAAAAGTTGAAAGTTGTAGCAGAATCAAAAGTGGATAGTGTTTGTAAAAAAAGTAAAAAATCGATAAAAAAAAAAACTAAATTTGATAGTGTTTAGAGAAAAATCACTTTTAAAAATAACTTAATTGATTAAATATCATTTTGTTCCTGTGTTAAAAAGATATTATATTTTGTTTATTATTTCACTTGTTTTTGTCAACAATACTTATCTTTTTTCAACAAATAATAAATTCTATTTCAGTTAGGATATTTCACATTTATTTTTTAAAAAAATATTACAAAAATTGTGTTTAATCAAATAATAATATGTGAACCAAATAATATAATTAGATGATAGTTCAAAAAAATATATAATTAGATGATATAGCAAATAAAATATTAAAATTTTAAAATAATATTAAATATGTAATAGCGTAAATTTGATTAATGTTAAATTATTCAAATCATTTGAAAAGTACTCCATTATCAACTTTAAATATATAATTCTTAAAAATAAATTAAAAAAATAAAGTTGAATTAAGATTATCTATACTAATTTTTAAAAAGGAACGGGCCTCCATACTCACACATAATGGTTAATGATACCGCCACACCAATTTTTTGAAAAGTAAAAAATGTCATTCAACTAATAAAATAACTAATTTATTTAACTTTTCAAATTATACATTAACTAATAAATTAGTTTTTTTCTTTTATTTCTTTCTCTTTTTAATGTAATGCATTGGTTTGAATATTTTATTCTTATTAATAATATATTTTAAAACGTGAAAAATTATTTATTATATATGCAGAAACGGTGCACCTTAACGGCTAGTTATAATAACGATAAAGTAGTCAAAATAAAGTTAGATTTATTTGTAAAGAAAAATCAAAGCAGCTAGAAGCACTCGAGTGGCCTAAAATCACTTTTCTTAGCCGTTTCAAAAATAGAAGTTGGCATCTTAAAATACTTCAAAAGTGCTTTTTGAGAGCCAGCTGAAAAATATTTTTTTAAAACGCTCACAAACACTCCTATAATATTCTTTTCATGGAGTGTTTGTGTAAGTTTTTGCCTAGGGATGTAGTCGTAGTAATATCAACAACCTCAAGAGATGTATTTATAAATTTACAAAAAATAGAAAAATACTTTTGCATTGGACCTAACTACATCGCCGTCAATGTAATTGACCCTGGTCAGTAATTAATACCCACATATACATATAGACACACAGACGAGTGATGAGATTTTTGGAGTGGGTTGAAAGGCTTATTTGCTGAACAAAGGGTTAACTGTTTTGTTGTCATTATAAAGTGATGAGAGATTTTGTTGGAACTGAAAATGCGTTGATCTAAGGTTAGTAATTCTGTACGTTCATCTCCATACGTACCTTTTCTCTATATATATTTGCTTTCTGTTCATCCCTATATAAACGTGATATCTGTTTTATTATCTACTTTTTTTATGTATTCAATTTCATTTTTGCTTTTGATTTCCCTAGTAAATGTTAGATTTGGAATTCATGGTCTGATTTTTGACGAAAGGTGTTAGGACATCAATCAAGTGTTATAATGGAAGTGATGGGGGATGAGGATATGTACACCAAAGATGGGACGTTGGACTTTCGTAACAATCCCGCAAACAAGAACAAAACTGGAGCCTGGAAGGCCTCCCCCTTTATTCTTGGTATTCTTCATCTTCATATTCTCATCAACACTCATTATTAGTCGTTGTTTTTATATAACGAGGTCGAGACATTTGTTACTGTTAAAAACTGTGGTTTTGAAAATCACTGTGCAGGAAACCAATGTTGTGAAAGATTAGGGTACTATGGGATGAGCTCCAACCTGCTTTTTTATTACACTACTCAACTCAATCAACACAACGCTACTGCTTCAAAGAATCTCTCCAACTGGTTGGGAACTTGCTACGTCTTGCCGTTGGTGGGCGCATTTCTTGCTGATGCGTATCTTGGGAGATACAGGACTATTGCCACCTTTTCTGTCATCTATCTTCTTGTACGTTTTCTCCCTATTTAGATCTCGAAAATATTTTCACTTCTATGATGCTAAAATACTTAAAAGTGATTGTTCCGCTTATTAGGGAATGGCGTTGTTGACGTTATCAGCCTCGGTTCCGGGCCTGAGGCCGACATGCTACAAAAAAGATGAATGCTATGCGACAAATTCTCAAACTGCAGTCTTTTTCTTGGCGCTGTACTTGGTGGCACTAGGATCTGGTGGCATGAGGCCTTGTGTTTCGTCGTATGGGGCAGATCAATTTGATGATACTGATGAGGTTGAGAAGGGCCACAAGAGTTCATTCTTCAATTGGTTGTATTTTTCACTCAATATTGGTGTGTTGATTGGCTGTTCAATCCCTGTCTTGATACAAGAGAACATCGGGTGGGGATGGGGATTTGGTGTGTCGACAGTGGCAACGGGGATTGCCTTAGCGTTTTTCTTTTCAGGTAGACGAGTATATCGGTTCCAAAAACCTGGCGGCAATCCTCTCACCCGTCTTTGCCAGGTGCTGGTGGCTTCCTTGAGAAAGTATCGAGTTGAAGTGCCCGATGACAAGTCTACTCTGTACGAGGCTGCTGATGCCGAGGCTGCAATAGTAGGCAGACGCAAACTTGATCATACAAATGAATTCCGGTGAGTATTTATATGTGTAGAAGATGAAAATCACTGATAACTCAAAAGCATGGTACAAAGTATATGTTGATATTCAAAGATATCGAACGATATGTATGGGGATCATCCATGATCCATGATTTTAAAATAGCATGATCTTGAGCTTGATTAACATTGCCAATTATTTGCAGTTTCCTAGACAAGGCAGCAGTAGAGAAAGAGTCAGATCATTGCAGGGGCTCAGTAAACCCATGGCGGCTCTGCACCGTCACACAAGTTGAGGAGCTGAAATGGATTATACGCCTGTTGCCTGTGTTGGCAACTGGAATCATCTTCTACAGCGTTTTTGGACAAATGAGCAACCTATTCTTGCTGCAAGCCGAGTACATGGACGCGCAATTAGGCCGGTCCAACTTCAAAATCCCGGTAGCATCACTCGCCATTTTCAACCCAATAAGCGTAATTTTCTGGGTACCCGTCTACGATCGTTTCATCATCCCAATGACAAGAAAATTTACAGGCCACAAGAACGGTCTGACTCAACTGCAGCGCATGGGGACCGGCCTATTCATATCGGTCTTCGGCATGATATCAGCCGGGATATTGGAGATGTTTCGCGTTGGGATAGTAAGACGGCAAAACAGCTATAAGGTGATGGAGGCGCCTATTTCCGTATTCTGGCAAGTTCCTCAGCACTTCATTGTAGGTTGTGCAGAAGTTTTCACAAACATTGGACAACTGGAGTTCTTCTACGAGCAAGCGCCCGACTCGATGAGAAGTTTATGTGCAGCGCTGTCTCTCACCACAACTGCACTTGGGAACTATTTAAGCTCTTTGCTGGTGGCAATTGTGATGGCTATCAGCACCAGAAATGGGAGGCCTGGATGGATACCTGACAACTTAAACTATGGCCATCTTCATTATTTCTTCTTGCTTTTGGCAGTGCTGAGTGCGCTCAACTTGGGAGTTTTCATTGTGGTGGCAAAGAGGTATTCTTACAACAAACAGTAGGGACTCTGCTCTGATTACTGCTATGGAAAGTTTGTCATTGAAAGAAAACCACCTGTTTGTAAATATATTATGTGTGATTAACTATGGAAAATCGCATTTTTGGTCGCATATGTTAGGGTTTTTTTTTAATTTGGTCTCGTTTGTCACAATTTTCTCACATGTATCTTATAAGTTGAAATTTTTTTCAATTTTAGTCCTTATTTGTATCTTTCGTCCAACAATTAATAGAGCCGTTATTACGTCCCAACTGCATTTTTTTTCATTAATTATTGAAAGAAAAATACACGTGAGCACTAAAATTAAAAAAAAAGCTTCTAACTTATGTGATGCAATGTAAGAAAGTCATTACAACTGAAAGTAAACCACCTGTTTGTAAATATATTATGTGTGAACTATGGGAAAATCGCATTTTTAGTCACATATGTTAGGGCGTTTTTCAATTTGGTCTGGTTTGTCGCAATTTTCTCACATTGTATCTTATAAGTTGAAAATTTTCTCAATTTTAGTCCTTTTATGTATCTTTCGTCCAACAATTAATGGAGCCGTTTTTAGGTCCCAACTACATTTTTCATTGAACGAAAAATATACGTGAGCACTAAAATTAAAAAACTTCTAATTTATAAGATGCAATGTGAGAAAGTCGTTACAACTGAAAGTAAATCGAAAAATATACTAAAATATGGACCAAAAATTTGTGAACAAATTATGCATCTTTTATGTTGGTTAAAAGGAGAGTTGTGATTATAACCATAGAAATGAGAATAAAGTTGTCTTAGTGTACATACTGCAAGCTTCTTAGGTACTTGCCGTGGAAAAATTGAGGTTGTTGGCAGGTATGTGTTCTTATTCCAAGGGTCGATATCGATCTGGAAATGACAACGAGTTGAATTTGAGATAGATTAGTTAAACTGAATATTTGATTTGTCAATAAATTTTTGGATTCAGGAATTGACCCGGCCCCGACTAGAACCTGGCGGGTCTCAAGGCAAGTAACAGGTCTTAGTAGTTCGGATCTGCAACACCCCCAAATGTGCTTCGATTATTTTGTATATTTAATAGGGTAAAATACACTTTGCCCCCCTGAACTATCTCTAATGTAACACTTACCCCCTTGGTTGGACAAAAATACCCCTCATACTTTGAATAATTATATTATTTTTAATATATATATATATATATATATATTAGTATTTTACATATTAAATCATCACCAAATTTTTAATTAATTTTTTAATAAAAAAAATTTAAATTACAAGTGGAGTATAAATTAAACTATATAGTAAATACACAATAAATATAATATAACCAACAAAATTTATATATGCTTTTTAAAACAAATTGACAAATATATATATATATATATATATATATATATATATATATAATATGCTTAACCAATATATAGTTAAATATTTGTTTTAACAAAAAATGAATAAATATAAATATTTTATCATATTTCTTAAAGAAAAATTATTCAATAAACCATTTAATTATTCATTTTTATTTGAAAGAATAAATAGTTAATAACTTAATTATATTATTAAATTAATAAATCATTTTATGAAATTATTTGTGTATTTTTTATACTCATTCATTACTTAATTTTGAGTCTGTAAAATATAATAACATTCAAACTATTTAATTTGTTTTTTATTACTTTATTATAATTAAAAAGATATTTTTTTTCAATTGAAAATTTTTAATTAAACTTAAAATACAAAATTGTTAGAAAAAGAAATTTTTTGAACTATATATATAATATAAGGGCAAGATTGTCCAAAAACTTAATTATAGGGTGTGAGTATTACATTTGTTAGTTTAAGGCGGTAAATGTTAGATCATGTATAGTTTAGGGAGGCAAAGTGTATTTTATCCTATTTAATATGTATATATAATATATATATATATATATATATATATATATATAATATATATAAATTATATTTGTATATATATAAAAAAAAATAGGGTACACTTTACCCCCCTAAACTATCCTTGATGTAACACTTACCTCTTTAGTTGGACAAAAATGCCCCTCATGCTTTGAATAATTATATTATTTTTAATATTTTTAGTATTTTGCACATTAAATCATCACAAATTATTTTTAAATTTATTTAATAAAGAAAGAATTTAAATTACAAACAGAGTATAAATTAATATATATATATATATATATATATATATATATATATAGTAGATACATAACAGATATAATATAACCAACAATTTACAATATGTTTTTTAAAAAAAATGACAATATATATGTTTAATCAAAAGTTAAATATATTTCATCATATTTTTAAAAAAATATATACTCAAAAAACCAGTTAACTTCTCATTTTTATCTAAAAGAATAAATAGTTAATAACAAAATTTTAGTACCAAATTAATTAAAAATATATGAAATTATTTTGTGTATTTTCTGGTACACATTCATTACTTAACCTTGAGCTATAAAACATAATAATAAAAATATTTAATTTAGTAATTTTCTATTAGTTCATTATAATTAAAAGATATTTTTTCAAATTAAGAAAATTTTAATTAAACTTAAATTGCAGAATTGTTATAAAAAAATTATTTGAACTATATATATAATATAAGGGTAAGATTGTCCAAAAATTTAATTATAAAGAGTAAGTGTTACATTTGTTAATTTAGGGGGTAAATATTACATCAACAATAGTTTGGGGGTAAAGTGTATTTTACCCTAAAAAATATGCATGATTTATTTATACTACATATAATACATAACTCAATAGTTTTATAAATTAAAATAATGAGATAATAATTTATAAATGTTTAATGTTTATATAAGTAACGCATATTCTGACATTTTTAATATTTCAATACCAACAACATGCACACATAAAATTTTAAAATAGAAATTAACGTTTCAACAATATTATTGTTTTTTATTTATAAAGTTATAGTAATATTATTTAAAAAAATATATAATATTTTAAAAATATTAATCAAGTCTTTCTAGTTCAACGTACGCAGATCTAGGGCCAGGTCCAATATTTTCTTGGCGAGATGGGATGGGACGGGCCTCGTGTTTTGGCAGCCCCGTCTCGTTGCCATTCCTATCAAGCCATGAAATTCACCCCATGGTGGTTAGGTTTGTTCAAAGGTCTTCTTCTTCCACTAGGAGAAAATGACTATTTGCTATAATTTAAATAGCTATGAATTAAAAATTATGGAAAATATTTTTTATTAACCACGATTAAGTAAAAACGATGCAAAAATATAGGTTTTCCACCATAAAAAAAGTTATTTACCAGGGCTTTTAGCTATGGAAATCTTTTAGCCACCTTTACAATTACCACGGCCAACAACCGTTGCATGACTGTGATTAATGACTATTTGCTACGATTATTTTGTTATTAACCATGATAATTAATCATAATTAAGTATTACATTTTTCATAGTGTTCTGTAACGGACTTGAACTTGAATTTGGGCCTTCGGCCCGATATAAGAACTGGACTAGACTTCACTAAACTCTTATTAGTATGAATCTCAAGTATGCCTTCACTCTTCTGCCCCATTTAATACATACACTCCAGATATATAACATCTTTCATTAAATAAAATAAATAGTTAATTATATTTTATTATATGAATTATGATTATTTTTATATTTTAGTATTTTTAATTTTTTTTATATTAATTTGTCATCTCAATTTTATGAAATTTTGCACTTTGTCATTTATAATTATTTTTTCATAAAATATTTTGTCCAAAAAGCATCACATGTACTGCACATGTTTTAAGGGTTATGTGATGTCATATTTTTTACATATGTACAATATGTGATGTTTTTTAGACAGAAAAATTAATAAAAAGATTGTTATATATGCCAAATTGCAAATTTCGCAAAGTTGAGATAGTAAATTGACACAAACAAAAATTTAGATTCCAAAATGTGAAAAATATAAATAAAATATTTATTTAAAATAAATAAAATAATTTAATAAATAATATATAAAATTTGAAATAAAAATTCAATCCAAAAAACAACCACTTTTGGAGAAATACAAGTTGTAGAGATATATGAAAAATATATTGAATTTTTAATTTTTAATTATGTTGCATATTCTACTTCATTTAGGGAGTGTTTGCGCGCGCTTCTGAAAAGCGCTTTTCAGCTTCTGGTTTCAAAAAAACACTTTTGAAGTGTTTGCGATACCAGCTTCTGCTTCTGAAACGGCTAAAAAAAGCGCTTTTAGGCCAAAAGTTAGAAGCACATTGGGGGGTGCTTTTAGCTGCTTTGGTTTTTTTTGTAAATAAATCCAACTTTATTTTTTACTATTTTACCCTTATTATAATAACCTTAATTCAACTTTACCTTTTTAATTTATTTTTAAAATTATAGATTTAAAGTTGATATCGAAGTTTTTAAATAATTTAAATTTTAATAATTATAATTAAATTTACACTTTCACATATTTAATATTTTAAGTTTTTATATTTTATGCGCTATATCATCTCATTATATTATTTCTTTCACATATTATTATTTAATTAATTAATAAAATAATTATTTTTTGCAATCATGCAAGTTTAATTTTTGTGTATGAATTAATAATTAAATTACTTAATGGAATCATTATTAAATTAAATATATTTTTAATATTTTAAAATATAAATATAAAATACTAATCAAAATAAAAATTTATATTTTTTTTGAAAAAATAAATATTAATGACAAACAACAAGTGAAATAATATGCAAAAAGATAGTATGTTTTTGACATAGAAGGACAAAACAGTCTTTCATCAATTAAATTTATTTTGGAAGTGATTTTTCTCCAAACACTATCCAATTTAGTTTTTATCTGCTTTTCACTTTTTTTACAAACACTACCCACTTTTGATTCTGCTACAACTTCCAACTTTCTCTACAAAAATCACTTTTTTAAAAGCAGAAGTTTTTGCAAACACTCCCTTAGTATACACATGTTATGAGTATAAAACTTTTATTTAAATAAAATAAATGGCGTAATTTTTGTACTTGGCGTGTATATAATATTTATACCTTATTATTAAGTGAGAGTACCACTTTGCTGTCTCACTTTTTTGATCTGCTAATTTATATAATTTTTAATATTTAATTTAATTAATTTATTTATTTGTTAACTTCCCACTCTTCTACATCCCCAAACCTCTCTTTTGAAACCTACATTGCTTACTCTCTTCAACTTTCACTACTCTTTACAACTTTTTTTTATTTAATTTAAATATTTTAAGGGTAAAATACACTTTGCCTCCCTAAACTATTCGTCATGTAATATTTACCCCTCTAAACTAACAAATGTAATATTTATCCCCTTGGACAAAAATATCCCTCATGTCTTGAAAAATTATATTATTTTCAATGTATTTTAGTATTTTTCACATTAAATCATCACTAATTTTTTTAATTAAATTTTTTTAATAAGTAAAGAATTTACATTATAAGTGGAGTATATATAGTAGATACACAATAAATATAATATGACCAACAACTCAGATATGCTTAAGAACCAAAAGTTAAATAATTTTAGAAAAAAATGAAGAAATATATTTTATCATATTCTTTTAAAAAATATGTTAAAGAATCAATATCTAATTATTTATTTTTATCTAAAAGAATAAATAGTTAATAACTTAATTTTTTATAACAAATTAATAAAATCTTTTTATGAAATCTTTTTGTGTATTTATTATACTAATTTATTAGGTAACTTTGAGTTTGTAGAAAAAATAAAATTCAAACTATTTAACTCACTAATTATATTTTGCTTTATTAAAAATAAAAGTTATTTTTTTTCAAGTAAGAAAATTTAAATTAAACTTAAAATGAAAGTTTACTATAAAAAAAAAAAGAAATGCTTTGAACTAAAATATATAATATAAGGGTAATATTGTCTAAAAATTTAATTGTGGGGGTTAAGTGTTACATTTGTTAATTTAGAGGGGTAATTATTGCATCACGAATAGTTGAAGGGAGCAGAGTGTATTTTACCCTATTTTTAATTTCTTCAATTAAAATATACTTTTTAAAAATGATAAATAATTTTTTAAAATTTTTATTTAATTATGTACACTCATTTGAGTGTACCACACACACTAGTATGACATAAAAGATGCAATATATATATATATATATATATATATATATATATATATATAATTGATGGATAAAAATGCATTTATAGTCTTACAATTTAGGTGGAATTGCATTTTTGGTCCAGCATGAATATATTTTCACAATTTAATTCTGTAATTTTAAAATTTGGGCAATGTTAGTAATTGGCCGAAAGATTGCATGTGACTTGCACATGGCCCTATTAAATTGCAATTTTAGTTATACAACTTAGAGAGTTGACACTTTTAGTCCTGAATAAAGTGATTTACAGGACTAAAATTGTGATTTAATTAAGTGGTGTGCAAGTCATAAGAAATTTTTCGATTAAATTAACTGAAAAATGGCTAAAATTACCAATTTTTTTAAAATTATAGGAATAAATTGTGAAAATTAACTCATGAAAAACAAAAAATAACACCTTCATTAAGTTACAAGACTATTTAATCCAATATATATATATATTATATATATATATATATATATATATATAATGCATAGTTATGGAGACGGAATATTTCCTTGATATTAGCCACATTCATCTACAACTACGGCAACGGAATTTCCCCTCTATTTATTTTCAGATGGAAGTTTTAGCTTTAGAGACGGATCTATATAGATATATATATATCAACTTTTTTTTAAATAAGAGCATTATTAATTAAAATAAATTAATTATAAATATTTCAGTTGGATTTAACCAACGCCTACTATTACAGTAGAAACACTACTTACTATTCAGTATAAACAACATCCCACGTATATATTGAAATTCGAACTTATGATCTCTAAGGTCATGGGACTTCAATTTCGCCAACTAAACTAGGTATCATTGACGGATATATCGATTTATGAAATCTTGTTTTCTTGAATAATGTGATGATTATTATAAGTTTTGTCATAATTGTCTTGAATAAATTACTATTATGTACATTAATAATAAGGGTATATATATATATATATATATATACATATATATATAGGTAGGTAGTAGGCCTTGATTAAATTAATTTAATTTTTTAGTGTATGACAATTATGTATGTGTCAGCTAATTAAATTAAAAAATTGATGGTGAAGGCAGCTTTTATAGTTGTACCTTGTGCTTCACATGCTATATAAGTAGACTCCCACATGTTTGGGATCACCTTTCACAAAAAGCCAACCTCCCCCTATATCCATCTACCTTACTTGTTTTTTTTTTTTTTTTTTGATTCTTTCTTCCAATTTAAATTCTTGTTTTATTTCATTACTCTATGTCTATATTTATTTAATGGTAGCTGGGTTAAATTACAATCGTATTTTATGAGATTTTTCATAATTATAAATATTTTATTTTTATTTATAAATTTATAAATACCCAATAAAATTATTAGTGGACATCTAATAAATACTCCTCGTAACAATTTATTATATGAGTATTTGTTAGATGCCCGATAATTTTATATAGGTACTTTTAACATTCAAACAGCGAGAGAGTATCTATAATTACGATAAATTTTATAAATTTTTTTTGTAATTTACCCTAAATGGAATTTACCATCTTTAGTCCATTATATATATATATATATATATATATATACACACACACACACACGTATTATATCATTAGGAAAAAAAAAGGTCATTTTGCTATGTATTTACATATACTTTCTTAAAATTTATATGGGTAAATACTATATTTGGTCCCTTAAGTTTTCATTTATAGTCATTTTAGTTCCTCAAGTTCATTTTTTTACTTTAGCTTCTTTAAACTTCACTTTTTGTCTCAACTTGGTCCCTCTGACAATTTTTCGGTGAAAATGTGGCTGGATTTTGACTTTTTAAAGGATAAAATGATCAATAAGCTTGATTTAGTCCCTTAAAATTTATAAAATTGTCAAATTAATCATTTCTTACATGAAAAAAATAACTTTTGTATATTGTTTTATGCTGATATGTAATAATTATCTTATGTGAATAATGAAAACTTTGAACTCTTGTGAACATAATAATAATATATTTTGCTCAACTTAAAATAAACAGTCTCTTTTTTTAGTAGTTAAAAAAAATTAAAATTATGAATAAATTTCATATGACTTATCTAATATTAAAATGTAAAAAAAAAACTAACTCGGTAATTTTTTATTCTAAGAGTTAAAGTTAAGTCTAAAAAAGTTCAACATTAACTTATTAAGTATTTGGATTTTTGAACAAAAAGTTAGTAGAATATGCTTTTTTAACTAATTTTTTCTGGTGGATTTCATATATATATATATATATATATATATATAATTCATTTTAGGAGGTTTCTAAATATATAGTCATATTTTATAGAAAGAAATCTATAAAAACCTCTTAAGTTATTTAATAACATTGTTATGATTTAATTTAATTTAATAATATCGTTAATATTTAATTTTATTAGATATAAATTAAAAAATCGACATAAATATTTTTATTATATTTTTAGATTAAATAAATTTTATAATATTTATTTATAATTTTGATGTTTTTGGTCACCTTTGAAAGTAAAAAAAAAAACAGAGAGACTATTTTATTTTGAGTTAAGCAATATGTTAATATTATGTTCACAAGAGTTCAAAATTTTTATTTTTCATACAAGATAATTACATCATACGCACCATATAAAACTATAAAAAATGGTTTCCTTTCTAAAAAATGACTAATTTGATAATTTTATAAATTTACGGGACTAAATTTATAAAATCATACTTAAATTGACCACTTTACCCTTCAAAAAGTCAAACTCCAACCACATTTTTGTGAAAATATGGTCAGAGGAACCAAACTGAGACAAAAATTAAAGTTTAGGGATGCTAAAGTTAAAAAATGAACTTAAGGAACTAAAGTGATTTTAAACAAAAACTTAAGGGACCAAATATAATATTTACCCAAATTATATTTAGATGATCATGCATATCTTATATTTCATTCCAATATTTTACTATTTTTTTAATGTCACCAATTTTTTTTTAATTATTATTGATATCATAGCCTTGTGTTATTTTAATATAACATCCTACATATATATTGGTGCGTGCAAAAAACTCACGTATGGAATAAATGATGCAAACAAATAATACGGTGCTCGGCCCACTTGAGACAGAAGTGCTGAAATAAGTGCTAGATAATTAAAATAGTATAAATGAGTGAAGAAGAGAGTGTTATTGCTCAATTTCATATATAATAGAGAGATAAAATGCGGAAGGTTAAAAAAAAGTCCTAACCGAAAATAAAATGCTCCTTTAAGTTAATTACATGGTAGCAAAGAGGACGGGTCATTGGGGATCTCTAGAAAGCCCGTAAGGTTAAAAAAAAGTCCTAACATATGAAATCAAAAATGTGATTTCACATATGAAGTCCTATAAACCCTAAAAACGTATATATAAGGGATAATTGCACCCTACTCCCTGAGATTTGACGTGGTTACACGTAAATTCCATGTGTTTGAGAAATTACGTATAGCACCCTCGAAATTATTTCCGTCTAACAAATAAGCCCCTTCATTAGTCAAAATTCATCAAATTTGTTGATACTAACAAAAAAAATCATAAAGAAATCTATATATACCCTCAATTGACTTATTACTAATTTATTGTAGGTTAAATAAATTTTTTATGATCAAATTACCTTCATACGTCTTCACTCTTTAATGCATGTGAGGAGGTATATTTTCATCGTTATAAGGATAAATTTAGTCCCAAAAAGAAATATTTGACCTGCAACAAATCAGTAATAAGTCAATCAAAGAGTAAATATTAATTTTCATTCGGTTTTTCTTTTTCTTTTTAATATCAACAAACTAAGTGATTTTTAACTAACGGAAATGCTTATTTGTTAGATTGAAGTAAATTTCAGAAATGTTAAATGTAATTACACCAAATTTAAGAAGAAACGACTGTAATTACCCTTATAGATAAACCTTAATAATGGCTGTGTTGTCTATATATAATTAACTGTATACAAAGCCTTTAATTTCACGAGAGTATCCCAATTATTAATTAATTGACAATGATGCCAAACATTAGCAGACAAACCCATCTTCATCTCTCTCTTTCTTTGTCTCTCTTAAACAGAATTGACCAAATGTTTACCTTTCTTCTCATAATTAAGAAATACATTCATTCGTCATAGTAAATATTTAATTATTAATTAAATACAGCTAATTGCACTAATTAATATGTATTTTAGAACAAAAGTACAATTAATATTAGTGGATAAATAAAATTCATCAATTAAGTTGTGTAAATTTCTGAATTCACCGGTTTTAAATGTAGTTGTTGCAAAACTATTTTTTTATGTAAATATATATCATGAATTCAGACCTCATTAAACTGTAATGCTGTCATTTTACATAATACTATTACTGATTGGTGGAGGGCTACGCTAGAAGAAAATTTACTATAGGTTGTAATTTTATTAAACTAAAATAGGTTGGTCCAAAGAAATCCAAACAGCCTAAGAAAAAGAAAAAAAAATACAATCCCATGGTGCCCTCATGGGGCCTAGTTAAGGGAGAAGGCCTAAGAGGCCCAAGTAAACCTCCCCCAAAAAACAAAAGTCCAACCGGCCCAATCTGAGAGGGCTCGAATCCAAGAGGTCTCATTGGCTTATAAGGAGGCCCAGACAAACATCCCCTAGAAAATAAAAAACCAACAAACCGTTAAGGAAACTTGGCGGCCGAGAGAAGTATTCTAAACCCTAACAAAGTTGGATCCAACTGGGAGAAGCCTCTTCAATCATCTCCCTGAAAATCTAAAGGGGACTCAACCTTATCCCTAGAAGATTGTAACAGACTTCAACAACCTCTCTGAATCTAGGGGGTATCCTCCAGCTACCTCTGAAATCCAAGGGGGATAAACCAACTACTAGAGGACTCTGCACCAAATCTGAGTGAGGATCAACATTATCCAACAACTTTGATGCCATGATCCCCCCAAATTCATGACCTTCTCTCACAACTTTGTGGTTTCCTATAAATAGAGCACTCCCCCAGCAGAAGAAGGACAATTTCGACACTCCCACATTCACATATTTACAAGTTCATAGGGGCGCCCGTTCATACCCTCACTCGTTCATATGTTTTTCACTTTGAGTTTACCTACTATACTTTTTTATCCTTTTTGCTACAATGTCAGCTTAAAGGAGCGTTGTAAATTGTTTGTAAACAACAAAATTTTGATCTTTTTGTCTGATTTTTTTTTATATTTTGTAGTTAAATATAGTCTTTATTTTGTGTGTGGTAGTGATGTTGTGGTTGAGTGCTTCAATATTGTGGTCCTTCTGAGTGAATAACAGTGTACGGACACACTTGCTTTAGTTTTTTACTAGTTTTTAAATATTTTATCCAATTTTGTGTTGGATTTTGAGGCATATGGCCCCCATGTTACTTTGTTTTTAAATTATTTTTTTAAATTTATGTTTTAAATTATTGTTGTTAAAACCTTAAAAAAAACTCGGTTATGTTTAAATTAATTGCTCCTTCTGTTGTTGTTAAATAATTCTTTAGAAGCATTAATTTGCTTTGTGTTGTTGTTGATGTTCTCAGAAGACTTTTATTTTTTTGTTTTTTGTCTTGGCACTTCATAGATAAAAATAGTGGACTAATAACAAATGATTGTTCACTAGGGTGGTACATTAACACAAAAATGAGTATTTGGGGGGGGGGGTGTCTGCGTATAAGTTTGATCGCATAGAGTACAAATATGTTGGACTTGGGGGTCTCAATAAATTGAGTAATCATGTTGGAATTCAAGGAGAAAAAAAATTACTTCATAAAGGAAAATAATAGTTTCAAAAGAATCAACTGCAATTCACTACTTTAAGAAATATTTGTCACTTTAGAGGGTCTTGGATTGGTACACATTTACATACGTGGGAGGTACATGGGGATGAGGAAGTACAGGGTAAAGGGGATGACTCATCATCAGTTGGGGAGGATTTTGAAGATAGTGATAGTGATAGTGAGTATGAGTACAAAATGGATTAAGTAGATGAGGGAAAGTATATCAAACGAGGATTATTGGGAGTTATAGGGAGGAAAAGGTGAAAATGAGGAGATTGAGGGAAGTCAGAATCTGCAGGATGAGGCCAGGGATGAGGAGACTGCTATTGTGGAGTGGTTTGGGGTGAGAACCTGATATGCAGTAAGGATGAATTGACTAGTGATTAAGGGTTTGATGTGGAAGGGAAATTGGGAGAGACGTTTCCAGTTTTCAACATATCCTATTTGTTTGAACCTACATTGGCACTTGGCATGATTTTCAACACTAAAGATGAATTAAAGTTGTTATTCAATCACATGCCATGAAAATGAAAAGAAGCATCAAGTTAACAAAAACTGACAAAATTAGAGTGCATGCTAAAAAAATGTTCAAATAAAAGAATGCAATTGGAGGCTTCATGCTTCTCAATTGAAAGGTGAATGTGCATTTCAGATTAGGGATTATGTTCCTAATAACACATGTAACATAACCTTCAACGCAAGGAATATGAACTCAACTTGGCTCTCAAAGAAGTATATGCATAAATTCAGAACTGATCCAAAGGTGGGTATTAAGGGGTTCAGGATTGATGCAATTGAAGAGGTAAGATGTAACATTTCGAGAAATCAGGCTAAAAAAGCAAAAAGACATGCTTTGCTCATGGACTTAATTGTTTTTTTAATACTTAAAAAAAGAAAAATCACAGAAAAAATATTTTTTTAATTAGATTAACGATTTTATGACGAGTCGTGGTTTGACTCGACAATTATTTTTTTCAAAATTTTCAGCTTAAAATTTGAAACTTTTTAAAAATATTTGGCCGAGTCGCGGCTCAGAACCGCGACTCTGAGTCGCGGTCTGAAACTGCGACTCGGTTATTTTTTTAATTTTTCGAGTCACGGTTCAGAACCGCGACTCGAGCATTTTTTTAATATATTATATATATATATATATATATATATATATATTACACGAAACTTTTTTTAAAAAATATAAAATAATTATTAATGATAAAATGAAACATTATAATTACATTATTCCAAATATTACAATAAAAAAATAAATATTAAAAATGTCCCCCCGTCCCACAATTACGTCTTTGTCGTTGACGACGAGGTTTTCTTATTTCTTCGCCCATATTTTGTATTGACTCGTTTTGTTCATCATTATCATCATCACCAAAATTAATGTGCAATCCACTTGATGATGTTGCAGAACTGGACACCACATTATCACGATATGCACTAAATGATGGGAATGGAACTGGTGAAATGTTATGTCCTAGTGCATATGGTTGATTAATACTAAGGCCAAGGTCAAGATGTACATGTGAAGAATAAGCTTCTGCATGGCTTGGCATGTATGAAGTCAATTGAAACCAATCATCTTGTGACAGTTGAGGCACATAGTAATCTTGAGGCGGTTGAGGCACGTAGTAATCTTGAGGCGTATATGCTGTTGAAGGACCAGCGATATCCACCCCAACATCACCACATTCAACTGAACCAATAGACATTCGGCTAGAATTTCTCCTTTGTCTGTGGGATGTGGTGGGAGCAGTATCGGATAGTGTTGCAATTTATTGTGGCTGATGTGCTATGGCTTTCTTGATAATTTATACTTTGTGTGCAAGTCGGGTCACTAATTGGCAATACCCTTCAATATCTACTAGTGTAGATTGAAAAAGTGCTTCAAGAGTATTTACCTGTTCAGTCTGAAAAAATAAAGAACTATAATGAATTTTAATAAAAAAAAATATTCAAAATGAAGTATGTAAAATAAACATGTGATATTATATAAAATACCACAATCTGCAACACTGGTGCATCTCTCTGATTGGTATCCGCTTTCCACACGTCTATCAGTAGACGACGAAATGAAATGACGTGTTATGTTGTTGTACCATTCCCAATATCCTCAATCTGTATCTCTTCTGTTGGAAATGGGTTGTCTTTGTATGACCGTGTCATATCGTCTTTGCCATCTAGTGATGTAGTGTATGTGCTGCAAAATCTAATATGTGCCCGTACGATTGGAACGGGTGATCTTATGCAGGCTCATGTCACGAGTATCTGGCTGATCTGGAATATTTTGCATCATCCTGAATTGGCGAATGATCCGTTTGGGATGATGCATTTCCACAATGACGAAAAGACGTCTACAATGATGGAAAGACAAACTTATATGAACTAAAGCAATTTTGCAATATGAAATGCAGATATGTTACCTTACAATTTATAGAGGTTCATCCACAATTTAAAATACAGACAAATTTATAAAACAAAAAAAATTATTACTGTAGTTGCATCATGAATGATGCAGCATTCAATGAATGCAGCGACAACAGCTGCATCATCAATGATGCAACTATTGTCCATGCATGTAGTGATGCACATGCATGCTTTAATTTAAAGTTGCATGCAGCTTTAATTTAAAGATGTCCGTGATTTTTGTACTTTTATTCACGGGTTTGAATCCAAATTCAAGACCTGTGATTTTTCGTGTATATATACAATAAGTGTTATGCTTGTTAAGCACAGTCAAATTTTTGTATCAGTATTTCAAAAAAACAATTTTTTTACATTTGTAATTTTACTTCAAAAAATGTCAACTCATATTCTCGCATAGATATTTTTATATATTTTGGTGGTAAATACACAAGCGATGGATGGTCTTTTACATATGATCGACAGCCTGTTGCGACGATGAAGATAACTCGTTCATCGACGTATGCTCAATTTTTATCAAGAATTTATCAGAAGATTGGTATTGATAGTAATGAATACTTATTGAAAGTATCTGCTAAACATTGATGTCAATATCTCAGTCGCATTAAAGAAACTCTCCTCTAAATAACAAATGATGACACTCTGTCATTTTTGTTGGACCCTGAGGCTGAATTTTCCATGTTGGAAGTATACGTTGATACAAAAAAAAATTCATGTCGAGGCTAACACACAGATGAGCCAACAGTGGGGAGAAGTTAACCCACAAATGAGCCAATAGTGGGGAGAAGCTAACCCACAGATGAGCCAACAGTAGGGAGAACACATGATGCTCTTAGCAACTCCAGGATTCCCTTAATGTTCTAACACTGATTATTAGGCAGGTACTTCTAATCTCGATTTTGGTGCAGGTACTTCTAATCCCAATTTTGGTGTAGGTACTTCTAATCCTGATTTTGGTGCAGGTACCTATAATTATGAGCCTGAATATTATACTCCCAATATAGTGACTATTACTCAAGGCCTAGATAATATTGATATCCATTACACAGAGCCTACCTAGTCACATACTCCTTTGTCAAAAAAATTTATACCCCATGAGGATGATGTAGAAGACCCAATTGGAGACTCTTTTGCAAATGAATCAGATGGTGCTTCAGAACCAGATGAAGTGGAATATCCAATTCCACCCGAAGATGGACCGAACGATGTTGACATAAATGTAAGGGTTAAAGAATACTTCAGTCCAATAACTTTGTTCCGACTTAATTTTGGTCCACTAACTTTGTAAATATTAATTTTAATCCATTATCTTTCCATAACAAGTAAATCTAGTCCTTCAGACTGATCATATTACCCTTCTTACAGAAGAACCTTATAATCCATATTCATGCTCTAGTTTGGCCCAACATGCTTCCGTATTATTATTTAAGCTTCCATAAAGTCATACCTTGGTTTGACCGCCTTGATTCCGGGTATCCCAAGTCCTCGTTTTTACGGACTTCCTCCAACCACACAACCGCAGCTTATGGTTCGCAGGTACCTGGTTCCTTCAGTAACAAGACAGCACAGCCCTATTTCGTTTCCTACCTTAGGGCGTAGAAGATACTTCTGAACAGAAACTTAATAAACTTTGGGGTGAGCAAATCAGACAGAAGCCTTTTCTTCATTGAAGAAATATATGAAATATTACATAAATATTATTTCCTCCCTTGGAGGAGACAACTATTTAGCCTCTCATATGGTAGAGGGCTAGACTCTTTGGGGAAAACCCCATAAACTAAGAACTTGAAAAATTACAAAGATAGAGACTTGGAATATTATGCTTTGAAGAGTAGGGGAAAATATTTTATGATCCCATTCTGCTTCTCGGCTTCCTTATTTATAGCCATCCGCGGATGTCAAATGCGGACTTCAATCTTGATTTTTGATGACGTCATGGTGTTCGTCATCTTGATGACGTCATTGCTTCCGTCATCGTCCTTTCCAGCTGTATTCCATAATGGCTTGTCGCCCATTCAAGTGCTAGCTGGTTCTGACTGTTAGCTTTTGTCGTTTTCTGCCGACAGTCTTCTTTTTGAATTTTTACATCCTTCGATTTTTACTTGTTCTTGTAAAAATTCTTCCTTTT